>JANRGW010036537.1:0-10817 GCA_024733675.1 Psilopsiagon aymara | reverse complement strand
GCTCAACTTCACTCCTGATTTTCCCTGCCTTCTCCCCTCCAGAGGTGCAGAGGGATGGGGGATGAGAGTGGTGGTCAGTCCCATCACATGCTGTTTCTGCCACTCCTTCCTGCTCAGGGGCAGGACTCCTCACACTCTTTCTTTGTCCAGTGTAGGGTCCCTCCCACAGGAGACAGTCTTTCATCAACTTCTCCAATGTGAGTCCTTCTCACAGGATGCAGTCCTTCAAGAGCTGCCCTGTATGGGTTGCTTCCATAGGGTGCAGTCCTGCCAGCAAACCTGCTCCAGTGTGAGCTCCTCTCTCCATGGGGACACAGGTCCTGTGCTCCAGCACAGGCTTTCCATAGGGTCACAGCAGCCTTTGGTCATCTTCCTCTTCTGTGTGTTGTCCTCCAAGAGCTGCAGGTGGAGATCTGCTGCACTGTGGACCTCCATGGGTTGCAGGGGCACAGCCTGACTCACCATGGTCTGTGACATGGGCTGCAGGTGAATCTGCAGGTAACACCTTCTCCTCTCTTTCTTCCTTTTTCACTGACCTTGGTGTCTGCAGATCATCCCTCACACATGATCTCAGTCCTCTATTTAGCTAAAGCTGCCTAGCTGTGCAGCAACCTTTCCCCTTCTTAAATATGTTACCCCAGAAGTGATACCACTACCACTGATGGGCTCAGCCTTGTCCAGCAGTGGGTCCATCTTGGAGCCAGCTGGCATTGGCTCTATTGGGCAATGTTCCTATTGGGCATAAGGGAAGCTGCTAACAGCTTCTTACAGAAAGACACCCCTGTAGCCATTCACCTCTACCAAAATCTTGCCACACAAACCCAATGCACATGGATATATTACAATACCTCATGCTTATACAATCCTTTTAATCAGAAAGATCAGCTTTATTTCCAGAACCAATTCCACACAAGGAAGTGCTGCTAGCAACAAGGAACCTAAGGCACAACAGTAGATACATGTTATTCATGGTAGGCTTGTATCAGAGAAGAGAAAACAAGAGGGAGTCCCCTCTCACTTCAAGTGTTAAGAAGAGCAGAGTATAGCCCCTCACAATGTCTCACTGTTGGTCCGATCTTTAGGTCTAACTTATCCAGAGTCAAGACAGGAAGTACCAGAAGAGGTTTTCTCCAGACCATATTTTCTTTGCATTGATGTCTGCTGCTGAGTTGTAACTACCTGTGGTGAGCATCCACTTTCGTGTGCTGTACTACTACAGGGTGGAATCCCGTTTACTTTGCTAAAATGAGACAGGCCCTCTTTCACAGCAAAAGAAAGGTGCAGGTATATACAGCCTTTAACCAAGGCTGAAGCAATTCATCACACTTCTTTTTTCTAGTTGTGCTTGAGAGGCGCAGGATGTGGCAGTCCTAATGTTTGGATCATTATCTCTTATACCTTGTAAATTGAACTCCTTGCTGCTGCCACTGGTCAAGAGATCAAATTAGACTGCTACCTGCATCCCAGCCCCCCATGTAAAAATTGTATACCAGCAGTCAACTTATGCTACCAGCGTGGTGTTTGTCTCAGTGTTTTTACACTCACAGAAATCGTATAGTAACATGCTGATGTTGAAGATAAAATACTGGCCCCACTCCAATTTCTCTGCAATGTCTTACCCCAGCTCCCCACTATTCTAGTCCAAACTGCTTAATCACCACACAGGTAGCATCTCTAGGGAAACCAGAGAGGCCTCAGCTGAAAGTGAATCCCTGTAGCACCAGTGGCAATAGCTGGTCATCCTAGCTCAAGGAACTAAGTGCTCCTAGATCCAAACCTTCCTGTTAATAATGGTCCCTAGTGTTTTTCTTCTTGCTTCGTTGTATGCTGGGTGGGGAGTAGGGAGGTTGGTACCTTTTTAAAGTGCAGGCAATTGCAACAACATGAAGTTCTAGTCACATGTTTTTTATGAAATAGCACTAGTCAGTTTCATGTTATGAAATTCAATGCAATGTGCTCCATAACCAAAGTAAAGTGAGTTTAAAGTATTTTATTTGCACAGGGGTCTGCTTTTCTTCTCTCTCCCACTGCCATCTGCCCCAATGTTCTATCAAGGTTTTTTAAAAATACCATGTTTTCCTTTTTCATAACATCTCACGTTTCAATGGTTGTGCTACCATGTTAAAAGGACCAGCCTTTGGAGAAGCACTAACTGCATTAGAAAGACAGAGCTGAGGTTCAGAAGACTTGATTTCTAATTGCAGTCTTGCCATTGCTTTATATATACAAGCAAATCACTGAGACATCCTTGAAAAATCATCTCCCCACTGCACAGTGATAAAAAACCTTACTGAAAACATTTCTCTCTTCAGCTGGAGGTCTTCAAAACAGGGTGTTTTTGATGTTTTTTTCAACTGACACATTGGTTTGAGATTTAAAAACTGGGGGAGTGGGTGAAAAAGAGGAAAATAGGTGTCTCATAAAATAAAGCAAGAATACAATTTTAATCCAAAGTTTAGAAATGGAGATGCCCTAGAATTACATCCAAACTAGCTTTTGAGGAGAAAAATGAGGTTTTACTTCTAAAACCTCTACTTTCTTTTGAAAAAATGCCTTCAAACCGTTTTCATATAAGCAACTGAAAATACATGGCCTGCAAGCTGCTTCTGTCCTCTAATAAGTAATGTATTTACACTGTTACAGGCTTCTGTTTGTTGAGCTTGCTCATAAATGAAGAAAAGGAGGTAGGACTGTTGTTGAGGACTTCCTGCTGAGTGCTTGATATTAAGCTGATAGATTATTATGATCTAAATATATTAAAGTCCCATTACTTAATACTAATGACAATGCAAGTGCGTATTTGCTAAACAGCCTTTCTGTCTTCTCAGGCATCAGTACTCAGCAGATTACAGGAGTGGAATTTCAACAATCACTCATATTTTTCTGCTAGGCTCCAACAACACGCTGTGTTTGCAAAACACAAAATGCAATACAGTTCAATCCCACCAGGTCTCAGTACTCTCCTAGCATCTGTGCAGTAGGCTTATCGGGGCTTACAAAGTGGGCCTTTTCCATGTCTGTTCAATTAGAGATAATAATTGAAGGCATTAATCACACATTTACCACAAAATTTTCCACGGTTAGAGACACCCTGACAATTAGGCAATTCGATGTACATCCCCTTATTTATGTTGCTCCGGCTATGCTGTTCTTGGTCTTCAAAGAGCATATAACCCAAACTTTAACAATGAATAGATTTTCACATTTAACCGGCTGAGATTTCAGCCTGGCACAGCAAGTCAGTGGCAGCGACCCTCTCCTGACTGCTGTTTTTCCAGCTGTTCCCAGTTTGAAGGACTGGGAGAAATCATCCCCAGAAAGCTTAGGAGCATGCTTACTGCTAAAATAAGACATAGCGGAGTTGTTCTCAGAAACACCATTCATCACTAAGTGTGGTAAGCTATTTTAAGTGAAGTGGTATCCTCTCATTCTGTCAAGTTAACCCAATGCTGGGGAACACGCATTGTCTTCATATCAGATGAATTAGAAACTACAGTTCGAGGTGGTCAGCAGTACCGAGGTGACTGCCCAAGGCTGCTGACTGAAGGTCAAGGAAAGTTTTAACTTGCAGGGGTAACCCTGAGCACCAGAACCAAGGCTCAAGAACCTCAAATATCAATTTATAAGAAGTATAAGAAGATGGGATAACAGAATCAAGTGAGATAATAGAAAAGGTTGCAAACCGAATGTCCAGCTCCCTTTAAGTATCTTGCAAATAAAGATTGGGACACAAGACTAGGCATATGTTTCCAGTGGTGTGACAATGGAAGACCTTGCAAGAAAAACATTGTCATTTACATGGGACTTCATTGGTCTCCATCAGCCTATGTGCTAAGACACCAGGGAGACTTAAGTCGCTGCCCATGGTAGGGGGTTGGAACTTAATGATCCTGAGGCCCTTTCCAATCCAAACCATTCTATGATTCTATTGGATATTGGAGAGCCATGTAACAGGTGGCAATACTGAGCCTGCCGGGGTCCTTGTCTGTAAGTCGCTGGCCTCCTGGAAAGGCTGCAGAGGGTTGGGATGAGGGGTGCTTGCTACTGCTTGAGATGGAGGGGAAGCAGAAGCCCTAATAGCCCTGTGTTACTTACCATGCATCTGGGAGCTTCCAGGCCCACAGTGTGTGGCTCACACGGGTACCCTGACCCAGATGCTCTATGTTCCAAATCTCTTTCTCCTTATTTAAGAAAATAAAAAATAAAGAAAGAAAAAAATTGTGAAGCGAGGAAGAAGTGCCTGGCTCTCCTCAAGCCCCTGTTTTCACAGAACTTTACAGGAAACAAAGTTACTTATTACTGCAGGAGATGCTCAGGCTGTATAGGATAGATTCAGAAGGAGAGAAAGGGACCTGCAGTAATAGCAGGTTTTTCTCCTCCATTAGCTCTGCGCACACCTTGCAAAGCTTTACATTGTGAAGCACTTGTACACTTCCACTTCCACACCACACTGCCTGGAGCTCTACACTGTCAGATACGCTACAGAGACAGATGAGAGCCTCATCTGCTGCTGATGGGCTCCACAGGAAGATTCCTATTATCGACAGGGGGCTCTCATGGTGCTACCGACATTAGCCCCCCAGCTCTGCCTTGTGAAAGGCTCTTTGAAACAGTTTTCAATCACTGTGGAGACAATCAGTTTTGTCTCTGGTAATAATATATTTAACAGCTCCATTTGCTGAAGAACATAAAGAAAAGGTCTTACACAACAGAAGCTTTTTAATTCACAGCCAAGAAAGAGTCACTGGAATCCCTTCTTTGGGCTGTTTCCTCAGGAGAAGGCTGGTTTGTTTAGCACTGAACAGAAGACAAGGTGAGTTCTTGTTAGGTGATGAGAAGAAATCATCCTGAAGAAAAAGCAGTGAAGAAGGGCAAGGGGGGAGAAAAGCCCATGCAACTTGGGTTGAAAACCTTGGGAATTTCCTGAAGTTACTCTGCAAGGAGATGAGATCTGACAGAGCCTCAAACTGCCCTGCACTCAGAAAGGATCTGTCACAGGCTGTCACCTATTACAGAAGAAATGATACAGTGTGCCAAATGGAAAAGTCGGCAAGGCGTATAGCAAATGCACATGTGAAGAGCAAATCACAGTTGCGTCCTCTCAGTATCCCCATCATTAGGTGAGATATTACATGAAAATCTTCCCTTCCCCTATGACAAGTCCACGCTTAAAGTATATCTACACTTTCTTTCAGCATATGTTTGACAATATCCTTATGATTTTGGCGGAGACGGTCACGATGCTTTTCCACAATGCTTTTCCAGTCTCCTACACCTGGATTCCTGTGATTACATGAAAAAATCCAATTGCAGCTATTAAAAAAAAAAAAAAAAAAAAAAAGTACAAATTTACACAGGCACACTGAAAACACTCTATTAACAAAAAAAAAAAAAAAAAAAACCAAAAAAAAAACCAACCCAAAATCCATGCTTTTGTAACTTCCTCTTGAATATATATTGGGAGGGAACAGCTGAGGTGTGAACACTGCCATGTGGCAAGGGAAAAGAACAGAGCTCTCAGACAGCACTATCATACACGGCATATTTAGACAAAGGTAAGCAAGCTCTTTACTGTGAAACCAGTCTCACAGCTGAGGTACATGGGAAGATAAAATCCTTTAGATTACAAGGTGTGGAGTAAAGTCACTTAAGAAGTGTTGAAAATTACCTCCAAATCTAACTAAACCAACCCAGATGAAAAATAAAGCTAATGAATATACATCCGACAGCATCTTTAAGCACCGCTTTACTAGCATCCCAGTGATTAACATTTGCTGCTAATTTTTCCTGTGTCTTTCCTGATCTGTTGTTTTGTTATTTGCTAGTCCTTGGTCCTTGCAAATGTATCTGTGCAGACATCACAAAGGCAGAATTACCTCTTGCCTGTGTGCAGCTCAGGATGGCTGTAGCTGCAGCCACCCAATTTGGGAGTGCAGCCAGAGCACAGAGGGGTTAGCTGCTTTGGAACAAAAGAAACATCCACAGCTACTTCCAAGAACATAACAATTGGAAAGACAGGTTTGCCAAATGGCTAGAAAGACTCTTTCCTTTGGACCAGGTTATTTCTGAACTGAAATTTTATGTCTCCTGCTTGGTAACAGCAATAATTGAGAGCAGTCACTGGATTCTAGTCGGAAAGGAGAAAGGTCCCTAGACAGACTTACTCCATGGCAATTACCATTACCCCATAGCATGGTGGCTTTGTGATAGCTGCAGACATAAATTCACTTCTGTCTCCAGTATCACTGGTAGCAGAAATAAATGGGAGAGCTGAGCTCCACAAGTATTATTGCATGGGAACCCAGCATGATGCAGAGAATGGGTTTCCATTGGCTCCAACTTAAGTCAAAGCTGCAGAGTGACTGGAGTCTTCACAGAGGGTAAAGAAGAATTCCTCTAACAATAGCACAAAGTCCTGGACCCTACTTTTCATCAGACTCTTCTACTAGAGGCCTTTTACTACAATTGACTGAATTAAATGTAAGTTTTGGCACACTAGGAGGTGTAGTGTAAAGTTGTCAGAAGGCTGATCTCTCAGAATGAAAGCAGTTTAAAGGCTTTCTTGCATCTGTAGCTGATATACAGAAGCAAGTCTTACGAGCAATAAGAACTGAATAGTAGAGCTGAGTTTCTCAGACTTAGAACAAGTGTTGAAACTTTTCTCAGAAGTAAACAGAATTCCAGTTTGGTGGTGGCAAAATACTTAAGCCTTTCTGACATTAAACTCCATTTCCCAGTAAACTCAGTTACCTCTTGATCTCAGTCTCTCCTAGACCAGAGTCTCAGGGAAAGCAAAATCTCAGACATCACACTCCCAGAGGTAGTTTTCTTGAAAAACAGAACTGAAGTCTGTGCCGTGTTAAATAAAAAAAAAACAAGAGTTTTTGTGGAAGAGAGAATGCACATGGCCCTTGAGACATCATAACCCCCTTAGACATAAGAACTGACTGAAAAAATAACCCAAGATAATAGCATTATGTTATGTGATAAAAGCTGGTCTGCACACACATGAAGGAGCACAGATGCGCAATGGCAGGACACGCATATTAAAAGGTGCAGATGGACATTTGGAGACTGCACAGGATTTGTTATGGGATGTTCAAGACAGGAATCAAAGAAAGGGAGAAGGGTGGATGTAGGTGATTTGGGAGGAACCACTGTGGAAAAGCGGAGGGAGGGAGATGAGGAGATAAAAAGGACCAATCTCCTGTTAAGAGGGCTGCTCTGAATGTTTGTCTGACAACACCCTGTGCCTGATTGTGACAGTCTGTCCTATTTTCTTATCAAACTCCACTTTTGTTTTGTGGGGTGAGGCATCTGCCAACCTCTTTTCTGTGTGCATGTGTGCATATGGGGGTTTGCAGTGCCAACAACTGGAAAAACTGGTGTGAGTGAACTTAAGAACTTAAATATCAGCAACAGGAGTTGCACCTTGTATCACGGGGGCTTATGAGTCTGGGGTGCTAACACCTGGAGTGAATGAGGTTCTAAGTCCCTGCTGGTTTCAAAAGGCGCCTTAATACATCCTGAAGACAAATGCCACCTTTGATTACATTGTGTTGTCACAGAGATTATTTGGACCTACCTACCTACAGGGAGATGATAGGGAGTTGTACACTTACTTTCACTTGCATTTTGTTATGTTAAGCTTCAAATACTTGACTACTTTAAGGATTCAAATCTCAAAGGCAGCTTTTGAAACACAGTCTTTCCCTTTATGAATCTTATGAGCACGCAATCGGATGTTATCAGATGCTCAAGTTATCTCCCTTAAGAATGATACAGTACATACAGCTTTCAGACTTTGACCATTTATGTGACAAAAGTATAGCTAGTTGATATTATGAATGTCCAAATCCAGTATAGAATATTTAAAATCCCCTATCTTTGCCATAACAAAACAGAAACCAATTAACTCACCCATAAGGAGACTCTATCAATTTGTTTTTTTCACTTTCATTGAAAAATAAACAAAATGTAATATATTATTCATGCAAAATAATTCTAGTTTTCCATTTGGATGGGGAGAGTCTTACATGTGATCTGTTCTAAGCCATTTTTTATTATTATTGTTATTTTTAGTTTGGCATCTGAACCTAAAAATCAATTACTTGCACAGTCCTGGATGACAGCTGAAAAAGCCATTTCTAATCTTGTGTCAGTAAAGGCTGTTGCCATAAGCAGCAAGATCCTCTGACTGACACATAAACCAGTGGCTTTCAGAATAATTTGACAGCTATTTTAGCTTTTTTATTATTTATTTATTCTTTTTTTGCTTGTTGGGGTTTTTTTGTTTGCTTGTTTGGGTTTTTTTTTTAGCAGGAAAGTCTCTTATTATCATTTACACACAGCAGTCCCTCTCTCCAGGACATTAGCTGAAAATCCACTTGTTTAATTAAGCTTTAGGCTGTAAGCCTTCTGTTCTTTCATTTTAATAGACTTAGACATAGAGGCACAGTCTCTGCAGGTTTTACCTTACTTATTATCAGGTTGCTGACTTCTTAATCAGATTATTATATACAAGGCATTTTAGCGGGGACTTGCTGACTTAAGTGAAGGGGGTGAAGCCACAGCCGGCATGCTTCTAGATAATGGAGATGACAACATTATTTTCCTAATAAGTAAAAGAAAGCAAGCCACAATGGTTTTATGGACAGGAATGCAAACAGCAGTAATTAAGTGAATAAATATCAAAAACCAGTCATGACCCCAGGCAAAGCTGAGAAGGCATAGGGTAGAACTAGATGCATTTGCCTCAGGTGATCCAACAGATCTGTGATCCCAAAGCAGAATCAACATCGCCAGAACACTGGATCCAAACCACCCTTCCTGGAGAGCAGTCCATGTAACTACTCATCCTGGATTCACCTACTAAAAGAAAACCAGGATTTTTTTCTACTTCTAATTAATAAATAGGAGAATAAATGAACCAATTTTCTCTAATTTCCAGAGGTATGCAGAAAATGTGCCATTTTCTTTGAATATGTGTTTTTTACAGCATGGTTACTCTCACTGAATGGTACTCTGCAAACACATGGGAGAGGGATACTGCTACAGGACACAGCATGATGCGGAACAGCCTAATGTGAGGTGTCCCTGCCCGTGGCATGTGGGCTGGAACTAGATGATCTTAAGGTTCTTTCCAACCCTAACTATTCTATGATTCTATGATGCCAGGTGCTGCAGTCTGTGCAGCAGGGAAAGGTGATGACTTTAAAGTGACCAAGCAAGGCCAACTTTCATTCTTTGTTTTTTGACAGAGCTCACGTACCACAACCTTTCTGCATTTCCATGTTACATGGTTTGATGACAGAGCTGCAGTGACTAAGGCCAGAGCTCTTGTGTACTCTCTGTTTATTTACCCTTATTAGACACAACTACCTCTGCTTCAAGAGTTCATTGTGACAAACCTGCACATAGCAAGAGACAATCTCTGCTTCAGATAACACAACCACACAAGAGCAAATGAGCCAGGTATGTGTCAGTAACAGAGGAAAGGTGGAGGATGAGACAGGATTGTAGTACAGCCTCTCCTCGTTAACACTGACCAGTAGCATCATGACACCGTTGCAGTTATATCCCTCTCCCCAAAGCCCCTTCTACACAGGGAGCAGCTATATATGACTAGAAGGAAGAGCAAAACTGACTCTGTTTGAGGCTCATATCTTAGGATTTCAACTGACATGTTAACTAGTTTTCTTTAAGAAGCAGGGGTTCAGAAGAAACCCCATAAATACTGTGTATCATGGAGATAAAATACTCAGACTTGAGAGAACTAAGGCAAAGCAAAAGAAATTTTTTTCTCATACCTTCATCATCTGTATCTCATTCTTATTTTGACAGTTTTCTTTCCTTAATTCAAACTCTTTGCAATCTTTTACCAAAGCAGATGTAAAACAAACACAGTTTTTATGAGTATATTCAGTATACTGCGCATTTTAAGTGTTCTTCCATCACTCTCAATAAATCTGATTTTGTGTGAGCAGACATGTTAAGAATTTCCATCAAAATTTAGGCTATAACAAAACAAAAATATATTAAACAAATCATAGTGGGCAATATAGACAAACACAGATAAGACAACACACAGCAAACCAGTCAACATTGATTAGCAGGTTTGACAAATACATTTGCAGTAGATGGCAAGACAGAGAGCAAAAATAAATTGTCTTAGTTGAAACACTTTGTGTTTTTTCTTAATCTTAAAATAGGCAATGTAGGAGCAGAATATTAGTATGCCACACATGCCTGCATCTGAGCACACAGAGTACAAATTTCATGTGCTGTAGATAGATACACTGTTGGAGACCAAGGCTTTAGTATCACTCAAAACCACAGTTCAGTACAAAGATGGCTGAAACATAAAGTGCCACTTCTACAACACCAGAACACAGGTTGTCTCAATTCCTGCCAGTAAGGAAAAGTGACCCAAGAGCATCTGTGAAGCCAGCAGCCCAGGGTTGCTTCAAGATCCCACTGCAAAGCAAGTACCCAGATCTCTTATTGTAAATGAAGAGACAAAGCCCTGGAAAGCAGCAGGATAGCAACTTCTGACCAACACCTCTCTGCCCTTTTTTTCACTTCTCAGGTGATACTTTGCACTACTTGGCCAAGAGTTTTTGTGTACTCAACTTGCATGATCATAGAATCATAGAATACTTAGGGCTGGAAAGGACCTTAAGATCATCTAATTCCAACTCCCCTGCCATGGGCAGGGACACCTCACACTAAACCATGCCACAAGGCTCTGTCCAACCCAGCCTTGAACACCGCCAGCGATGGAGCATTCACAACTTCCCTGGGCAACCCATTCCAGT
>JANRGW010036536.1:0-16313 GCA_024733675.1 Psilopsiagon aymara | reverse complement strand
ACAAAACAATGTCCCACCCATGACCCTTCCCAACAGCCCCCACCCTTTTCATCCTGGAAAACTGACCAGCGTAATCACCTGGTCTACCACAAGGTTCCAGCTGCTGGTGTGTGAGGAAGGATGAGTGTTAGCA
Source organism: Psilopsiagon aymara (assembly GCA_024733675.1). Taxonomy (NCBI): domain Eukaryota; kingdom Metazoa; phylum Chordata; class Aves; order Psittaciformes; family Psittacidae; genus Psilopsiagon; species Psilopsiagon aymara. The sequence goes on along the minus strand of JANRGW010036536.1, from coordinate 16,180 downwards.
CCCTGTTTGTGTTTGTTCAGTAGCTGTAAGTCAGCCCATTGTCAGCCTTGCAACCTTTGATCACTGAAAAAGCAGGGGGCAGGCAAAGGACATTCAGGGGTAGTTTGTGCTGGAGCTTCTTCCCCTGTTGCAGCTGGGAAGCTCCCAAACCTGAGCTTCTAGGTGTATGTGCGAGAGCGTGCACATAAAGGTTGGAGGCCATGTATGTTTGGGTTTGAGAAGGGCCATGTGTTCACATCCAAAATACTCAGCTTGTCCCACTTGACTCATTAAAATTAAGGTTTTTAATATTTCCAAGAAGAAATGACAGCTTTTATTAAGGTATTCCAATACTTATTAACAGTAACTGTTAAAAAGTTGTGTCCAGCTTCTAATCTGAATTCATTTAACCACAGTGCCTAGCCAGCAAAACCTTGTGAAATTTTTGTCTACTAGTGTGAGGAATCTGCTACTTGTTTTTCCTGGTTAGTAAAATTATGGATAATAGCCATGTCACTCTTGACATTTTCTGTGGGAGGCTAAAATGCAATAAGGACCTTGTGCCTATGCAAACATCTATTTTTTAATATTTCAGTCATTGTCGGTCTTTGACTTAGCCTCCTTCAATTAATTGGAATTCTCTCTGAACTGTGGATAGTACAGCTGGACAAAACAATGCTGATCAATGCTGCTTATGCCCCTGTAAGTGTTTGAGACCAGGCTCAGTGGGGCTTTGTGCAACCTGGTCTGGTGGAAGGCGTCCCTGCCCATGGCAAAGGGGTTGGAATTGGATGATCTTTAAGGTCCCTTCCCACCCAAACTATTCTATGATTCTACGTACTTGAGCTGCAGAGCACCATGCCAGGAACTTACATTACCTGGTAAACAGCAGCAGCTTCTCCTTTTGCTTTTGCAGACTCCCTGTTTCTCTGAAGAAAATGTTCCTCTTCTAAGGTTGTGTCTTACAGTCTTTGTTTTCAGATGTACTGCTCAGCTCAATATTTATTCAGGATCCTAAATTCTTTATGTCAGTGTCCAGCCCATTTTAAAGCTTTGACTGCCTCCCAAACTTATTTTATGATTTTATGTCTATTTCCAGCTCACTTATAAAAATATTAAATTGTATTGTGCCAAGAATTGTGTTCTTTGGTATGCAGCAGAAGTCTTGGTTGATAATATGCGCATCTTTACAATCACATGTTGAGGTCTACCAGTTTCCAATGCAATCAATGTTTGCTTCATATTTTCTATGCCTAGGCAAATCCATACGAACCACACTGAGCAACTACAGTTTAATAAGGCTGAATAATAGTTCTGTGTTGTATAGTCATGTCCTTCTTATCCTCTGTCTGCTGGAGCGTTTGTCATTCAAGCCCAGGGCTGCTGTCCAGAACATTGCTGTTGGGGTCCCACAGAGTGAAGTTGGGCTTCCTGAGTGGCGCTGACAAAGATGTGACCTCACTCCAGCTCTGTTTCGTCTGCTCATACATTTTTCTACTTACAGTGCTCAGATAGCACCTCCCTCCTGGACTTCACAAAGACATAAAAACCCCTGTCCTTTCCTGTTTGCATCTTCTGAAGAACTCTTCTTGGTAAAGTCTCACTGCAGGATTTTAGTCTTACTTAAAACGTCTGTCTACACTTTCTTGTAATCTTTAACTGATGACTCAACTCATTGTCCCATTTCAGACCAATTTCCAGTGAAGAGCAATGCAGCAGTCTCACTTAATGCTGGGTTTTACATATTCAGGGGAAGATATTTAGTGGGTGAGGAAAATCTACATATCCTTGACAAAAAGCCTTAATGCATATCATTGTGCATAAACTACTTTTCCTTGGAAGTAAAGGCTCAGTGAGTCCCCATATTCTGTTGTGTTGTTTGCTTTGTTGTTTGGTTTTTAATCCGTATGTTCTTTTACAGGGATGTGGAGTAGTTCCCATTATAACTAGCCGAAGAATTATGATGCAGCAGAGTCTATGATGCAGCAGAGTCTCCCAGATTGCACTTGTGAAAATTAATGACTGCAAAGATGTAAAGCAGTAGCATGTCAGACTGTCTGTTCCCTGCAGTATAACCCTTGTGTATCTTCCTCCTTTCTCATTTGGCTAAACCTGTTTTAACAAGCACCTGGAATGGTTCAGCTCAGATATTCCTGCTGTTCCTGCTCTGTAAACCCAGAGTGACTCCTTTACATATTTCTCTCAAAGGACTAACTTGCATGGGGCAGAGACAAAATTCCAAAACAAAGCAAGCAGATGCTGTAGGTCTGTGAAAGCCACATGAAGTTGGAGCTCTGATGGCTTTCATTATGTTGTGGTGTGAATACCCTGGGTTCACATAGCCTGATGAATTTGGTAGGCTTTGCCATTATTTTGAGTTTCAGGCTCTTTCTGCAGATCTGAGGGCACTCTGTGTGCATGTGTATTTGCCTGCACAAGGTGGGGATTTTACTTTATTTTTTAACATTGGAAAGTGAAACATTCTCACTCTCCAGCCTCTTTACTTGCACTTTGTTGGGCTACCAAAGAAACACTAGAAGACTTATTGGTCAGTAGCTTTTATAGTAAAAGTTAGTAATGTTTCCCAGTAGTAAATGTTGTGGGAAGGACATGAATTCCTTTCAAGTTCTGAAACAGATTCTTTTTTTCCTTCAACCGGTTCCTCAGATCTGGGGAATTCCAAGAAGAAGGGGTTTCATACTGAAACCCAACCCATCTATATTGTTAATGGGACTGTCAAACTGCTGTTTTTACAATGTGTGATTCAGAGAACTCAGCCACCCACACACTAACTGTAACCACAAGAGGCAACACTTCAGAGCATCCTATCTGAGGATCCATCTATACGGACATTTCAGACAGACCTAAGGCTCCTTTGCTTACGCTTCGAACTACCTGGACCTGAGCCAGCTCTAATTTAGAAGTCCTGCAGACATGTTAGCTCAGTTCGGTGTCTGAGCTACTATCAAAGCACTTGCAATCACCTGGGTTGAGATGATGCCTTGTGGGTAAACCTCAGTCCTCAGGTGATTCAGAGTTGTGTTGCCTTTGCAGATATCAGAGGAATTTTGCCTCAGCAGAAAAACATGTAAGGGAGTACATGTTTTTCTGCTTTTTGTTATTCGTGTGCCATTACCATTGCTCTTGCCCAACAGATTTTTCTACTGAACTGATGCTTAGTCTATACAGCCAGTTTCAGGGAGGTTCCCATCACCATACAGCCTCCCTGTTGAACATGAAGCAGCTCCTTAATAACCCCCCAACCTGGCCTATCTTTCTTTCCCTCCCTTTGCACCCACTCAGGCCTGGCCAAAATCCAGTCCTCAGCTGAAACCTGTAGGACTCCTTTCGTAGTGCACATACTTTACAGATAAAAAAGTGAGAGTTGCATTAGAAGAAAAACAACCAGAAACCCCCTGCTTGCATTCTCGTGTAACACCCAGAGGCAATATCAAAGGCTCTTGGCTCTCAGTCTCAGCAGACAACAAGTTTGCACCTGAATCATTTGGAAGCAAAATCTTTTCAGGAAAAAGGCATCCGGTTCAAAATATAGTATCAATCCCTTTGTTTAGTTTAGCTGAATCCATCGTTTTGCATTTTCATCCCTCAATCCTCCCTGCCAGAGAAACAAATCTCTGGTAATTTGAACACATGTATTCTTCACTAACTCCAACACTGGTAACTTGTTCCATATTCTCAGTACCATTTGCATTAAATAGTTCTGCCACGTTTTCTCTGTGCTCCAAATGCAGAGAAACAGATGGGTAAACAAAGCAAAGAATGGCTGTGTCTCACCGCACTTCATTTTTTGTTTGAAATCTATGCAAACTTTGGGACTAATTGGGTGATTGTAAAATAAGGGAAATTCCTGTAAAACCTTTTTTCACTTCTTCAAAAAAAAATGAAACATGGATGCATTCTGGATTACAGCACGTAAATTGATGTGGAGCTAAGATAGGCTCCATTTTGCACAGATACTTTAGGTATCTGAGTTCCTAGCTGTTGGCAGCCTGCTTACCTTACTGAAGTGCAATTTGAAGTTATCATTTACCAGCTTTTTTTCACACCACTTTTACAGAAGTAGGAGGAAAGTGATAGTGGGAAGCTGTCTATGGCAGGTTTGCCAAATGATTATGAAAATTTTGTTACACTTGAAAACCAGTGCAAAATAACAGTTCTGCTGTTTGCTGGGTTTTTTTAAAGTCAGACTGAAGGATGACTGTGTCTTTCACCTGATGTTGATACTGGCTGTATCTTTGAAAAACACACGCCAAAATGAAAACAGAAATAACGAAACTTCTCTTGTATAAAAGGGTGTACTCCAAAAGGTTGTTAGGTAGTGTCTTAATCTGGGGCTGATACAACTGGTATTTTACTGACTCAGGCAGCAGAGCTTAATGATTGTTAGCAGTGTCTAGTGACTGTGAATGTTCAACCTGTTTTGTCTCTGCCTCCACTAAAGAAGGCAGGGAAACCCTTATGAAAAGGTGGCAGATCTTTTTGCAAAACCTTTGCAAAAAGTGTGGGAGATCTTTGTGACCCTTCAGTGTGTTTATTTACACTCTGCCCTTTCCAGCTCTCCTACCTCCACCTGGCAGCTGTTTTCTTCAAATGTCACTAATAGGTGCTGTCTCTGGATTCTTGTTTCTCCCTCTGTAGGCATAGTGTCATCTGCTCCGGCAGCACAGGCAACGTGGCCTCCTGCTGCCCTGCCTGTGTGGGGCCAGCTTTTCCAGCTCTTCTTGATGCCTGAGGCTGTTTGCCTTCAGCAACATTCCTCTGGGAAGGGTGTGTTTGCCTTGTTGCTCTACCTGGAAACTCTTCACTGCCACAGATTTGTGGAGGTAGTAGGGATAAGATAGGACCTACTGTGTTGGAAAGCAGACCAATTGCTGAAAAATAACTTCACAAAATGAAGAAGCTGTCTTCGGCTTAACGGCTGCAGGTTATTTGTTTTGGTGGTTTTTTTTTTTTTTGAAGGGCTGGGACCTTTTCCCATTGTTTAGCAAGACAGCAATAAAAGTTCCTAATTAAAAATAAATTCAGATTTGGTACTTGGAAAGGCTGATTTCTGCTTTCATAGATTGAAGAGATTGCAACTTTTGATCTGAGGTTTTTTGGAAACCAGACAACTCTCCAAGCCAAAGGCCCACAGCAAAGTGATATTGAAATATCTAGTCCCTCTTGTATAAAAATCTGAAGACATTCAGATTTTAGCAGTATGTTGGAAAATAAGCATTTTCAAAGCTATTTTTTTTATACTCTGCCACTGTTATGTTTTTTTATTGCAAATTTCTCTGCTCCTCTGGCCACCAAGTAGTCACAGCAGAAAGCTGTGCAGATTCAGTCAGTAAATGTGCAGTCAGGCTAGTAACAGTTGTAATTCTTCATAAAGGGACCTAAACCAGGCAAGGGACATCTACACCATCTATTTCTCCAAGGTCCTCTGTGTCAGAGGATCTGAGACTCACAGTCATTTGTTGCATGGTGCCACAGTGCAGAGAAGCTTGTCTTATTCTTCTTTTTAAGTCAAACAGCTGAGAAAAGCTGATAGCGTAACAACGTCAGGTGTTGTGGCCGCAGTCACATGGAAAGCTTGAGCTGGAGGGACAAAGCCCAAGAGCCCAGGCAAGCTGAGTAACGAAGCTATTTTCATTTCAACAGGGACAGAAAATCACCTCCATGGTGACAGATATATTAGATGACCTGGAAACACAGTGACCCTCATTATAATAAATTGTTTCCTCTGAGACCTAGTGATGGTCTGTAAAACAGGAGAAGATTGGGCTGCAGTCCTGGACATAGCGGGTGTAAGAGCCAGGACTGCTATCCTGAGGCTGGGGCTGCCGAGGAGCTGCCTTGGCCCCTCCACTGCCTCCAGTCAGTCACCTTGCTCACTACACAGACCCTGCCTTTGTTCTGGCCCCCTCATTAGCCACTGGTTGAATCCTCCCTCATTACTTCATACTTCTCAGAGTCTTGTCCCTCTCGTTTTGTACTGCATTTGGAGTCTCGTTTTCAGCCCTTCGGCTTGAAGATTCACAGGTGACCAAAACACACACAAGAAAGTGAACAGGCAAACTGATGTCATGTCAGCTGGACATCCTGGTTGAATGACAGTACTCTGAGGGACCTCAAAACTGACAGAAATGAGGAATCTTTCAGAACCCAGACTTTCTTTTCTTTTGTTTTAGTTCTTGGGCTTATCCAGGATGTGTTGAATATGGCAGACCCTTACCTGAATTCCTTAAGCATCCAAACCTGCAATGACTTGGATTTGGACTACCTGCAAATTACTAAACTGAGAGCTTTTGGGAAGCAGCAGCAAAACCTTTTCCAGAGGTTCTTACACTGACATTCCAGATAAGTGCCTGAGGCCTTTCTGGAAATCCTAGATGCCATTGAAAGTTGTTGAGAAATGTCTTTGGAGTTATCTAAAACCCCAAATAATTTAGGAATACTTTTAGCAATCCCTTGGAATAGTATGCTTTGGAAAATCCCAGCAATGTGGATTTATCATTCCAAATCAGAGATGATTATGGAAAACCTGAGAAAAAGCAAGTCTTTTTAGGTGTGCCATTAGACCTCAGCTAGCATATTCTATCTTCTTTGCCCGCATCTCTACCCCAATTTGTTCTCAAATCTTGGAACAAAAGAGCTATCAGTACCCAGCCAATCCAAAAGCAGTTTTCTTACATATGAAATTGCATGTCTGAAAGCATGTGCCTTTTGAGTCTACTAATATTATTGCTATGATGCTAAAAAGGTTCATGCATTTGATATTAGGACTATGCTGACAGATCCAGAGCTTTGCATAATAACAGTACTTGAAAAAGTAAGATGTCACTAAGCATTAATTTTACAGGGCACAATTTTATTTTTGTCTTTCTGTTTGCCTAAACAAAAGCAAACTTGCCTTGAATAATTTTTCCTTTACTGATGTTAGTTGTACAAATATTTACTGGCTCACCTAAACCAGGGTTTCAACTAAAACAGTTTTTATCCAGAAAAATAAGGTAATCCAAAGAGCCATATACCATTAAAAAGAAGAAATTTTCACATACTTCAAAACGTAAGTTTTACTTTTGGTGAAAGGGAGGGTAATTTGCTATATTCACTCTTTGAACTAAGCTCTGTTTTGTAATGCACTAAATAAATCCTTTTTGCTTCCTATCAATTCAAACCCAAACCCAATAAAAATTGCATTGGTGTATGGTTAGCCTGTTCAGAACCTCATTCTGCTGGTTTTGTTCAGAGTAAAAGGATGAGTAAAATGCCTCTAAAGGGTTTTTATCTAGGCTGACATTGCAAAATGAGCTTTGTGGGTTTTTTTTTTAAATGTTTGTTTGTTTTGCTGGAGGTGTGAACTTGGATCCAGGTTCCCAAATAATGTAAAAATACAATCTCATCAGGGAAAACATGCACAGCGTACATGTTTCACACAGCAGCCTTTGTTTTAACAACAGGCAACAGGGAAACTGGAGGAGATCCATGCTATGGAGAAAGGGCTAAGGGAGGCACCCGTTGTGCAGCCTTCCTGAGAGGCCATGAGCATAATGTAAGCTCTATTTGCAAGGATTTGTTTTTTTCCTCTTCCCCCACTTTAGCTTCAGTTTAAAAAATGAAATAAAAAGGTATAATGCCATTATACCTTTTATAAAGCCATTTGCCACAGCTTTGTTAAAAGGAAGGCAGCACTAGATCTTTCTTCCTCCTAGGCCCTCCTTTATATTTTGTCAATGTGAAAAATCGGATCTGAATGCAAATGAGGCCATTGTTGATTCTGAGCTTCTTTTCCAGTTTTCTCCAAATTTTTATTTTAAACCTAACACTGATTGTCTGTTTTTAAGGCCCTGATAAATGAGGGCAGCCTACATCCTTAGCAATACCAGTAATGCTTCCTTGACATTTTCCAAGTCTACACCAGATACAATAATCCCTGAACTGCAGAGTAGTCATTCAGCTGACCTCAGTGGTTTTGAGCTCAGACCCAAGGTGTGTGGTGGAATATGCAGAAAGGAGGATTCGAAACAAATTCCTCTTTAGTGTCTATTTTATAGAGTAAGGAACTGGTTAGTGAGCCTTACCACCTCAGGTCTCAGTGCTCAACCATTTCATCATCCAAGAAACAGAGGGGACTTATGAAGAGTCTGTAACTGCTCTTTCCAAAATAAATGCCTTTCTAATACCTCTGCATCAGAAGCATATGTTCTTGTTTATGAAGTTTTCCATATACAAGAGGATATCACACATTTTCCTTCTGGAGAACTTATTCCTGCTTGAAAAAACCCAAAACAACAAAACAAACAAATGAAAGGGAAAAAAACCCTAAACTCACACCATGGAAATATCGCCAAAGAAACTGAGTCTGGGTGCCTTGCTCATCGGTGAGGTATTGTCACCCATGCTGGCCCCTGTTCAGCAAAGCACTCAAGTGCATCCATAAGCCCTGTTCTCTCCAGTGAGCTACTAAGCTTGGACTTAGATTGGGACTTTTGTAACAGCCACTGAACAAAATTGTAGTACTGCCTCACCCACAATGATGCAAGGAGAAACCTGATTAAAGCTGATGTAAGAGACTGCTAGTGAAAGCCAAGTACTCTGTACAACAACAAGTTTTATGGACCTCATAAAACTTAGGAACTCTTCTGTTAGCCAGCTGCCTATTTTTGACTACCATATACAAATAACTAATCTACTATTCACATACCTAAAGACATAGAGCAACCTTGCAATAAGTCCCAGCATTTAAAGTACTCCATAAAAGAAACATCAGGATTCTCTTTACTTGCGCAGCTACATAAAATTTGTGTCTAGTTTGCGTATGTCTAAGAGCACTTAGGCTGCCAAAGGTTACTCCTCTTCGTGATTGCCTGCACTGTGGCACCATGCAGCAGAAGTAACAAGGTTGGAGAGTCTCTTCAAGTGGTTACAGTGTTCTCCAGGATAAACTGTCCCCCCTCCATTGCCACTGACTACTCTTCCATAGCTCCCTAACAGCTGAGCAGGCAATGAACCACTGCAAGTTTTAAAAACAGTGTTGCCTTTTTTTGGGAGTATTCAGGAATGTGAGATTTCCAAGTTGGCTATATGGACAAAAACAAGGCTGTAGTAGAAAGTGGCTTAGGGTGGTGAAGAGGTAAGGGATGAAATAGGGAAATCCCGTTCTTGCATATCACCCATGTAATCCACTATTTTTATCTGTATAGTTATATTTATTCATTTACAAAACTGAGATCTGTTTCATTGTTTTTGTCTTGTTTGAGGAGTTCCTTGCTAGCTAGCTCTTTGTACTGACAGGTTTCAACTTCATCTGAAATCAGATACTAGAGGAAATGAACTGAATTTATGTGTGCGCAGAAGGTTTGCTCAGGCAGGATCCATGTTTATTAAAGTACTGTCTGGCAATTCGCATAGGGCATCTTTGTAACTTGTAAACCTTTAATACAGAAGGAGATTCAAAACACAATCAAGAATACAATGTAGTTTACAGGGTCATGCAGTTATCCATCTCCAATCCTATAATCCATTCTTATGTGGTGACTTGCATGTTTCTGGCCTGATTCTACAACCCTGTCATTATGAATAATTATTTAAAATCTATGTTTTATTACATGGCTTGTACATTTCAGAATCAGATCTTCTGAGAAAAAGGCAATATTGCTTTGCAGAAAAAAAAATAAAGGCAGCAAAGTATTACTTATGCTCAAATGACTGAATGCAAGACTACGTATGAATTTCTCTCATATGGGGAAAACAGTACAAATACTGTATTTCTAAGGTGAGAGGAGAATACTTCAGCAAACTGTTCACTTTAATTTAGAGGCAAAAAATAAGGCTTGGAGGGGTGTGAACTGATCATCTAGTCCACGTGTGTGTGGAGGACTGGCTTGTTATGAGAAAGAACAAGACAGACTGGTTTTAAAGTGAAAGAGGTAGATTTAGATGAGATATTAGTAAGAAATTCTTCAGTTCACTATGAGAGTGATGAAACCCTGAAACAGGTTGCCCGGAGAAGTTGTGGATGCCCCTGGAAGTGTTCAAGTCCAGGTTAGAAGGGGGTTTGAGCAACCTGGTCTAGTGGAAGATGTCCCTGCCCATGTCATGGGTGTTGGAACTATAAAATCTTTTAGGTCCCTTCCAACCCAAACTGTGATATGATTCTATGGAGAATTAAAGAAAAAGTTTGGGTTTTTTCTTTCCTTTTTGTTAAGTTTGTTAATATAAAATAAACTTTTATTAGTTGGTGATTAGCTGTCACATTTTTAGAAGACAGCTGTGTTACTATATGGTTAATAAGGAATGTCATAAGCACTTGATTTCTTTGAATACTTGGGTTTTTTTGAATGTATTTTCCATTGCTTTTCCATTCTGAAACAAAGGTAATTTTTGTTGACTGCGTATCCTAGTATGGAAAACTTATAGGGGGTAAGCAATTATATTTTCATTTGCATTTAATTTTTACTACTTATTCTATTAAAAAAGTTAGACTCACTCAGCAATGCTATCAGTTATTCAGAGTAGATAATCTATGAGCAAGCACAGAATACAATTGGGATGAAATAGGTACAAATTCTTAGTATCTAGTAATATGTCTTTGTTGAAGAAAAAGTAATTTGGGATTAGTAACCATAAATACAAATTTGTCTCTGATACCGATAAACCTTTTCCCTAGGAAGAACTTATTCTATGGCAATTGGCTTCTCTTCTGATCCTGGAAAGAAAAATAGTTTCTCATTTCCACTAAACTGAATACTGAAACACAGAATCTTCACAGTCCCACCATTGCTTATCCAGTCTCTGGAATAAATTAAACCTCAGAAGCTTTAAGTAGGGAGGGCATGCATTGTCAAAGCCTTTTAATGAATTGCTCAAAATTACAGATTCTTTGCACCAATTTTTTTTTTTTTTATATGCCCTTTCCTTTGTAAAAAAGATTGTTAATAACCAAATATTGTTAATTTCTTCAGAGTCCTTAAAGGGTGGAAACAGTGTGTAGATGATGTAGAACCCTTCAGTACTCTCACTATTTGAACCCCGGATGGGTACTCATGGTTTTAGAAATGTCTGCTTTTAATTACATGTTGTCTTTCTGCCAGATAGCAGGTGGAAGAGCTTTCAGTTCAAGTAGGAACTAATATGAGCTCCTCTCAGCAAAGTCTCTTCAAGAGGATTCTCTTTCAAGGCTGCCTTTCTCAAGCTGAGACTCTAGGTATGTGCAAGAGAATATTCTTTCAGTTAATTGCACAAGAAGTAAGGTCTTCTGTATACCAGTAAAATTCAGTAAAAGTTGAATTTTGCCTCCTTCTCTGTTATCTGTCTACTAGCTAGCTACATGGCTGTGCTATACTTTGCTGAACTAACACTATCTCTGTATCCAGCCTGGCATAGAATCATAAAATATCTCAAGTTGGAATGGATCCATAAGGATCATTAAGTCCAACTGCCTGCTCCTTGCAGGACTACCTAAAACTGACTATCAAAAGAAACAGGGGAAAAAAAAAAAAAGCTAGGAATGTCTTGTGGAAAATGTCTCACTAGTTTTGTTCTTATAACCAAAACTCACAAGATATATACACCTGTATACTTCACATAGAAGTGCAAACAATGCATTAATGAAAAATATCAAGTCTGGCCAAGCAACCAGAAGTCAATATTATCTCTACCATATCTTTTTTCACTTTGTATTATAAATTATTATAATGGCATGAATAACTACTGTATAACTAATGTAAAGTTGCCATTTGTTCTCGTTTGTTCTCACCTTAAATTGAATCTGTCAGGGAAATGTTTTCCCCTTTTATGGCTATATTTTCCATTTTTTTTCTTGCATTGTCTATAGACATAATGAACACAGCTGCATACACAGGTGTGACTGAAAGTCAGGCATTCAAACTCTCCATTTCTTTACAAGTTTGCATGTGCCAAAGGGCTTTTATGCACAAGCTACTCGCTGACAGACATAAAGAGGTTGAGGTTTGAAAATTCTTGGAGATATTATTACACAATACCAAGACTATCTGTCAACAATCAGGAGAAATCCTACAGATCCAGGGTCTGATCCTCCAAAATTACTCACAGAACTTTGGTAAAGTTCAGTTAAAGAAGACACAGCTAATTACAGATCAAAGGAACATTATGTATTAAAAGTTCTGATTCAAGAAAAGGCAGGCCTTAAGCATGTGTCTGATTGCTTTTCTGAGTAACTGTAAATGGAAATAAAACCCCAGCCAAATGGAAAGAACCTGATAGCCCCAATCTCCCCTAAGCCTCTCATCTTCTTGGTTTCAGCTACAACTAGATCCCCTAGTGTAGATGGGAGAGAAGTTTGTGAAAAGCCAGCATGTGCTTAGCTCAGCTCCAACTTTAAAAAGTGTTAGTGTTTGTCCTGAAAATGAAAAATATAGTACACTGCCACACATTCAGTAGATTTTACTATGAAAAATATAATCACCAATCTTGCACCACGTTGACTCTGAGTACAGCACGAGTTCTGACAGTTCAGGACTTGGTTTTGCAAACAACTCCATAGGGTAGGTCTATAAAAGCAGCAGATACTCCACACCACAGACTCATTTGGTATTCCAGAAAAAGCTTTTCCCAGAAAAGATGAGTCTTCTCACGGTATGAATTGGTAATTACAGAAATGCAGTCAGGAAATTCCTATCACTGGCAGAGGTCAATATAAGCAGGGGAACAGCAAATGTAAGTGGAGGGGGGACTAGCAAAACTAAGAGGAAGGAGATTGTCTGCATTTTGTTTAGTAAGGCTGCTTTGAAAAAAAAAAAACAAACCTATAGTAACAACAGTTCTTAACTTCAGTGTCCCAGAGGTTGTTACATTTCTTTACCAGCCTCTTAAAAAGTCAATTTTTTATACAGGTATTAGCATTTCTCAGATGAAGTGACCAGCTCCTCAGCTATTGTAGAGATATGTCGAGATACGTCGAGAGATATGTAGAGATATATTGTAGAGATATTGTAGAGGTATGTAGAGACTGTCTATTTTTCCTAGTTGTAGATCTAGACAAAAAAAAAAAATCAACGTAGGGCTTAAGTGGGGTTTAAGATAGGTATAAGCTCTTTGGAAAGCCTGAGGAACAGCTGGCATGCAATACAAGCATTGTTCAACCAGCATGTAACAATCTTATGTCTGCGTCCCTTACACAAACACCCTCCTGAAGCGCTTGTTAATCCCTGCGATGACTCTGAGAGCCATGAGCAGTGCGAGCACCATAAACAGGGTAATTGAAGCATGCGCAGCACTAAGGAAATACTTACAGATAGTCAAACCTAGCAAATGCAAAAAAGCTCCACTGAAAATGTGTGAGGTAGAATAGTAAGAATGATCCCACTGCTCTTAAAGACCCTATCTTCAACAGTATGACTGTCATGCAAGACTGCTCCAAAGGCAGGCTTCACTCTAATGCATTTTGTGCACAAGACACTTCATGCAGGCTGTTCATTGAAGTAGTTATTAAAAACTGTGTATAGCTGTTGAAGAAAAATATCTGTTAGATGTATGAAAAGAAAATCAGACCAGGTATATGCAGCAGTTATGATGATGTGTAAATATTCCCTGAGAACAGTGGTTTACTGCCATTTCAGAAGTCATCTATTACTGTGGTACCTGAGCACTTAAAACAGGATACTGCTCTAAACAGGTAAGGAAGAGAACTGTATGCCCATATAGTTCCAAAGATGCTCCAATGCAGAGCTTTTACACATGCATCCACCACATACTTTTAATAATCAGAGAAAATAGATTCTTTGATGTGCAAAATAAAGTTGAAATTAACTCATACATTTAAAGGAATTATTTACACTTGAAACAGCCTTCAACCCACCTCACAAACTGTTCCCATCTCTCATCCTTTTTTACTGAAATTGTGGTGTGTTAAGAGTCATCCCATGGTCTAAGAATAGATAAGGCCTCATATAGTGGTAAAATATGCGCTGCTTCCCTTAAATACTATTCTAGTCCTACTAAAATGGAACAGAGGTAAAGTTTTAACGTAGTAAGCTTCAAATATATTTTTTTTCTGTCTTGGTTTAAGTTAAAACTGTGGTGATATTCTACCTTTTTTTCCCTGACATGTAATTGCCCAGATGATAGCTGGACACTGTGACAAAAGGCATAATGGAAGGAATGTGCTTCACTTCTCACCTGTCTTTCCCAAAACATGCTGAGAGCCAAGTATGGTATTTGAGACAGTTTCAAAAGGACGCTTCGGACGCTTCTCTTCTCAAATAAAAGGAAAATTTATTCAGATACTCTTTTTAATTCTGAAGTCCAGAAGAAGCCACACTCCTAACATCCTCAGAAACTGGACTGGATATATTGGGGCCAGCACATAGCACATATGTTGCTACTTCTTTTGGCTTTATAACTTAAAAAAAAAAAAGCAGCAGTGCCTGTGAAGCTGTGATGCTGCTTGAAGTTCTGAGAGAGCACTGGAATCCAGCTCTTTAAAGATGAACATCACAAATATCCCAATACATCAAGTAAAAACTGACATCCGTAAACAGGAGAAACACTTAATGTCACAGTATTGCATAAGAACAAGCACAGAAATATGTCTTTAAATTTAAATGGAAACAGATATAAGCATATATCTTGCTCAAATTTGCCCTCCAAATTTCCAGTCATTGCAGTGGGTTGCAAGCAAACCTGTTGCCTTTGAAAGAGGCCGCTCAAGACCAAAGAATAAGTCCCAACACTTAATCTGACTTGGAAATTACTTCATCATGTATTCTGGGGAAAAAAAATGTAGCAAAAGCATCTAATGGAGTCACAAAACTGTATAAGATAACATTTACATAGGTCACTGAGAAAGTTCTTAAGATTTACCAGCGCATCTTTTTGGTTTTGTTTTCCCATACCTCCATCCCTACAGAAAGTTGGGAGTTTTCACAGAACACAGCCAGACTCTGTGAACATGCGCTTTCCTTTTAAAAGGATAACAGAAACTTGAAAAAAAACAAAGATTTCAGCTGAGAACTCTTTTTTTCCCATGGCTCAACAGATTTAAACTGCTGATGTTTTCTCTATGGCTGCCAGCATCTTGTTTTTATTTCTTTTTCAAAGCTTAGATTTAATTTTATAATGAAAAATTAATATTTTCAATTTAATTTTTCTTGTAAACATCAGTAGCTTTCAGTAGAGGGTGAAAGTTTTCTTTCCTGCAATGGTCACATTTATTGTTCTCTCTCGTAGTGGAAAGAGAAAGGGAAAAAGTAAGGATAAATACATGAGAACCAGAATCAGTCCAGCAAGAATGGCTTTGCCACATCCCAGCTTCTCACCCAGCCCCTCTAAAGAAATTTCTGTCACCTCATGGCTTTCCTGTCTTTTTGGTTACCATCACACCTTTATTTTCACGCACACCTTTATTTGCACCCACAACCAGTAGAAGAGCAGAGCTCCAATTGGTCCTGCCACTTTCACAAAGCAAAAAGACAGAAGCATTATCCTGAATATGTTACGCTATTATACTATTCTAAACTGTCATGATTTGCATGGCTCTTTCCCCAGATCAGTTGTAATCTAAAGTGAAGCACAGTCAGACTTTGAGATTGTTAGCAAAGAAAAGGGGCAAAGGGTTTTCAACAGCTCTGTTTTGTTCTGGAGCAGTAGTATGGCTTCCCCTGGTTATCCCCACTTTCTGAACTTCATTTCTGTTCTCAGGGTGATTTCAGTACCTGTGAACAGGTTTCATTCCAGAGGCACTTAAGGCAGATGATCTGTTTCAGTTGCACACCAAATGCATCCCAGCATAACAGTCAGTCTCACCTATGTTCCTGGCAAGATCTTGGAGCAGATTCTCCTGGAAGGCATGCTAAGGCACATGAAAAACAGTAAAGTGGTTGGTGACAGCCAGCATGGCTTCATTAAGGGTAAATCCTGTCTGACCAGTGTCCATCTGGAGACTGGTAATGAGTGGTGTCCCTCAGGGATTGGTGTTGGAACTGGTCTTGTTCAACATCTTCGTCAGTGACATGGGCAGTGGGGTTGAGTGCACCCTCAGCAAGTTTGCCAATGACACTAAGCTGGGTGGTTCAGTTGGTACACTGGAGGGAAGGAATGCCATCCAGAAGGACCTTGACATGCTTGTGAGGTGGACAGATGCCAACCATATGAAACTTAACCATGCCAAGTGTAAGGTCCTACACCTGAGTGGGAGCAATCCCAGGCACAGCTC
>JANRGW010036534.1:1884-23853 GCA_024733675.1 Psilopsiagon aymara | reverse complement strand
GGGCATGACGTGCTGTGGTATGGAATACCTCTTTGGTCAGTTTGGGTCAGGTGTTCTGTCTCTGCTTCCTCCTGGCTCACCACATATACAGGTGGGGGATAGCAGGAGGAGATTCTGCTTTGAAAGGTAGAAGCACTGCAGCAGGCTGCCCAAAGAAGTGGTAAAGGCTCCATTCCTTTCAGATAGAGAGACCAGGGTTAGAAGGGACCTTTAAAACTCATCCATTTCCAACCTGGGCCACAGCCAGGTGCACAGCCAGGCACAGCAGGCACACCAGATTGTTGCTGTGGGTGGATCTGCCCTCAGCACAGCCAACCTATGAGAACAGGAGAGTGACCAAGATTTGCAAATCATATATTCATAGATCCCAGACAGATTTAGGTTGGGAGGCTCATCTAATTCTTACCCCCTGCCATGGGCAGGGACACCTTTCACTAGAGCAGTTTTCTCAAAGCATTGTCCAAATTTGCTAGGCCTGCAAAAATTATAAGCAAAATCATTTAAAAATATCCTTTTACTAAAGTGTCTGCACTGGGAGTTTTCAGTCTTCTTCACTTTTCTTCATTAACTTCATTTATTCCCCAACACAACACAGACAGGTCTGGGGGAGAGCATAGCAGCAGCGCTGCAGCATGGACACAGCCACATTTCGTCCTCTTGGTGAGCTGGGTTATGGAAAGGTACTGGTCTTGCTACTCCTCAGCCATTCTGCTTTCCTCGAAACACATTAGTCTTTCAGAAATGTCATTTGCTTGTAAAACGTTTGCATTTTGGTGAAAGCGAAGCTAAAAAAACCCAACTCCAACACCTGGATAATGTTTTGCTTTATTTGCAAGTCTGCTCCCCCTTTATCCTCTCTTTGTTTTTTCGTTTGGCAACATGAAAACAGGAATGAAGAAAAGAAAGAGAGGTAAAAGAGAGAAGGGAAAAACAACAACAGTAATAAAAACTTGGTAAGCAGAACTTTCTCAAACAGGTTTTAAAGTTTCGGCAAGATATGCAAGCATGATTTTTTAGAAAAACACACTGGGAAAGCACTTGGAAATTAATTAAATAATAAATTTGTGAACACTCTTTGCCATATTTTGGTTAGCTTTAGAGGCTCTTTCAGCTGAGATTGGGCCTTCTCCATTGACTTTTCCACTGCAGTTTGACCATGAGGATGAGCAGCAGTGTCACCATTACAAATGAATTGAACAAATGAATGTCATGGTGCTGTGGCCAGCAGAAATCAAGGTCCAGCTCTGCTGCCCCTTTGGAGCTTGGCCTTGTTGGCAGTAGCAAAATGCCCCTTCTTTTCCTTCAGAGCTGTGCTCTTGCAGGCAATTCCCCTCCCCAGAGCCAGTGGCTGAAGGAGACTGTGGACTTTCCAGCTGCTGAAGACCACAGCAGCTGAAGGCTGGATGCTTTTCTGGAGGGGCCCATCTCCTGGATCCTTTCCCTTGCATCCTGTGGCAGGCAGAGAATTAGCTACTGCCAGGTTCAGCAGAGGGCAGAAAAGGTGAGGGCTGGTTTCTTGAGTGCAGCCTCATTCACATTTGAGCCACCTTCTTCCTGGGCTTACACACTCTTCACTGAAGGATGGCCCCTTGTGCCAGCAACCGTGTCTGGCTAGCAGGAGCTCACCAACCCTGGGGAAGGGGAAGATGGAGCTGATAGAAAGCCACTAGCTTCTACCAAGGGTATCTGCTCCTCTAAGCCATGCAGTCCCATACAATCCCTTTCTTGTGCCATACACAAGTGGGGTAAGCATCCTCCTTTGGTGGGAAGCCTGGAGAAGAAGTGAATTGGAGAGGACTTTTAAGGCTCCTTGGGTCAGGTTTGTCACTGAAGCAGTGACAAACTGTGAAGCAAAGTTACTGCCCATCTCTCCCTACCATGAACAAGAGGAGATCCCACACAGTCAACAGTCTACCAGACATACACGGGGCCAGGATCTTATCCCAGCTCTCTGTGCAGGGACAAACTGTCCCAGTGACAGAGGGAGATGATAAGGGAGGTTACCAAACCTTTTATTTGGCTTTTTCAGCTGGAAATTGTCACTCATGGTCCTCTCCCTCTCCTCCTCATCCCACATTCATCTCAATGTGACCACATCTCAACCTTTCTTTCCTTTCCTAACACATCTCTTGAACCACATTTCTAACAAAGACAAATAGCCATAAGTTGTTTGCTTTTCCTGCAAGGAAATGAAAAATCATGTGATTTTTCATGCATCCTCTTCCCTGTCCTCCAGAAGTGGCTCAGACCAGGGGATGGATCAGAATGGTACAGAGCCTGTGTTCAGAGATACTCCCAGGGGTCTGTGAAATGCTGCAGCTCCTTCCAGGAGGGTTATCACATGAAGACAAAAATTGTTCAGGCCCAGCCAGGAAACAGCCATGCAAGAGCAATGGAGGAGTCCTTCCATCCTAGCACAGAGCTCTTGGCACAGAGCTCTTGGCCCTGCTGGAGGCACGGCTTTAGGAAGAGCTGTACTTGTTACTCAAGCGGGAGCTGCTCCGGTCCAGCCCAAGCTCCTGACCATTGGCTTTCCACTTCCCAACAGAGCCCTTGTCATCCACTGGTGTGATGCTCAGATTGGATCTCTGGCACCAGCAGCACAGGCAGGACTGAGAGGAGACAAAAGTGGGGAGAGAGAGGTTTCAGGTGTGGGCTACAGGGTAAAAGAGGAGGAAATATTCCCTTACTGATGTTGGCAAGTCAACCTGCACAGTGCCAGACTGGAGATCGCAGTCTGCACTTCTGAACTTTGCCGTCCTGCAGATCTGCTGGGAGCAGGTTTTCCATGATAGGGCTGGTGTGGATTGGAAACAAAGACACCAAAATCTTGGGTACTTTTTGCATTTGTGTTTTCTTATCCTTGGGGGACAGAAAATACAGGTAATGCTTAGCTGGGCTCAGCTCTTTTTGACGCAGCATCTAGGAAGTGATTCCTTTCCCATCCCTTTCTAGCCCTTCTCATCTCATCCCCTTCCTTTCTCAGGGCTCCACTACTCCTGATAATGATCTCTGAATAACTTCAGCTCAACGTTTAGAGCACCTGCTGTCTCTGGTCTAACGGTTTGTGGGGATGTTTCTGATTCAGAATGAGAGGGACATTTTTTACTGGTCCTGCACTGGCAAAAACATCCCCATCAGAGGGCAGCAAGCTCTGGCATACTGGAGGCTTTGAAGAGAGGCACCTAGCAAGGGGAGAAACTGGAAGAAATATGATCAGTACATGAACAAATGGGAAAACCCTGTGGTCTGGTGGCAGCTCCTTTCCACTCATCTCAGGAGCACAGAAGTCTGCTGCAATGGGGGTGCCTCTGTCTGCACCATATCTAGTCCATGGGAGCTTATGTCGGGGTCTGGGAATGGTAACTGTAGCCAGGAGCTCTGGAGGGATCTGTCCTACCTGGAAGCAGTTCTTGAATTTCCGGCTGACAAAGTAGAGAGCCACAGGGTTGATGCAGGAGTTGAGGGAGGCCATATTGATCCCAAAGTAATCCATCACAAGGAGAAAACTGAGGCCAGAGGGGAGAGAAGAGGGTAGGCGTGTTAGAAGCTCACAGAGCAGAGAACTGACGGAGGGTTTCCAAACTGCCTGCACATTGCCTGGCCCAGAAGCCTGCTTCCATGGAGGGCTGGTGACTAACATAGAGCTCAGCACAAAACAGTCTCTCCCACAAATGAGCAACTGCCCCATGCTTTTTCTTGCAAGGGTCATTTCCTAAGGAAACCAAAAGCATGAGATCTGATTTCCCCTGGTGACCTTGACATTCTCAAATTCAAGCAAACTCAAGTAGCCATGTCTGGTCTGAACTGGATTTTGGTGTGATAGGTACAGAGGAGAGGGGAAGATGGGCACCTCCCATGTGTCAGAAAGTGTGCACCGCCCTCAGTTGTGCTGCATCCCCTGTAGCCCTGCAGGGAATGTTTCTCGGTCCAGGAGCCCTCTTTAACCCATAGCTTTATAGAAACATTTCAAATTTTAATTTCTCCTCTTATAATGGTCCCCCACACCCTTTGTTTCTGCCTGGGAGAGCAACGACATCTAGAATAGGAGCTACTGAAACAAAGTGTTTGGAAGGCAACTCCCCCAGCCTGCTATGAGAGCCCACAGAGCTTCTGCCAGCGCCCATCAGGACTGCCAGCCCAGTGCCCTCTTGCTGCTGTCCTTACCTGAGCAGTTCACATCTGTTGGGGTCTGTCTGGTCATAGATGGTCTTCTTGAGGATGCGGCTGAGGTGGAGCGGAAGCCAGCAGAGCGCAAAGATCACCACGAGGCAGAACACTGTCTTGGCCACCTCCCGGCGCTGAGAAGAGAAGTTAATCAGGGAGAAGGGGTCTGGCTGAGCATTAGAGTGCAGATGGAGCAAAGCACCATCTCCCCATGCTGAGCAAGGGCCCTTCAAGTAATTTCTGTAGTCTGATGATGCTGTGTACCCGTTTTGAGTCCAAAAAACAACCTGCAGGGTCCAAATCCTGTATCATGAAGAAGACTCTGAGATCCAGGCTGCAGAAGTGTGTATTGTACTCGCAGCACAATATGGACCAGACTCACACCATTGCTCTTGGTGACTTTGTTGGGGTGACACTTCCCAGAACATGAAGAGTATATCATAATCCAGGGGGATATCCATCATCCATTCACTCTTCACTCTATATTACTGTGACAGCCAGCTGGTCTGCCTCAAGGGATCACTCTGCAAAGGGTAGGAGGGGACAGTAAACTACTCTTTTTCCCTGTACCCCGTGTCTATGATAAGGCACATTCAGCATTTGGTCCAGTTTGCTGTGATCTGGGCTGGCATAGCATAGCCAGGGATGAATGACCATAAGAAACTTGGGATGTCCTTGAAGCTGGGCACTGTAAATCTGAAGGCCTTAATCCAGTGTGCCAATATCTGTTGACCACTTTCAGGCTATGCTAGCTCATAGAACCATAGAATCACAGAATGGTTTGGATTAGAAGGGACCTTAAAGTTCATCCAGTTCTAAGTCCCTGCACGGGCAGGGACACCTTCTACTAGAGCAGCTTGCTCCAAGCCCCATCCAAATTGGCCTTGAACGCTGCCGGGAATGAGGCAGCCACAGCTTCTCTGTGCTCATATGTATCCTTAACAGGCACATGTTCCCTTAATAGCTCTCCCTTCTGTTTGGAAGATACCAGTTCTGACTTCTTGGTTTCCTTACCCGTTTCATGTGGTCATTCAGAGCAGTTCTCATGCCGTTTCTCTTGCTCAACATCTCGCATGACATGAGGGTGTAGAAGATTCCAGTGCATATCAAGGGGAGGCAGAAATAGAAGCCAAAAAGCCACCAGTCCTTCACATCATGGTAGAACTACAGGCAAAGGAAAAAGCAACTGGAAGGTGGGGAAAGGTGGGGTGATAAGTGGGGCATGAGATGACCCAGGCCCTGACAGTGATGCTGTCCCAAATCAGACACTTCTGATGTGTGGAAGTGTGTCAGGTCCTGTGCTAAGTGTACATATCTTCCCGCAAGGCTGGTGCATGTGTTCTAATGTAAAGAAGTAAAGGCTGGTTTACATCTGGCTGACAGTCCCATTTAGCACTCTTATGCAAGAACCAGTTGCAAGGAGCTTTTGTGTATAAGGGTTTTCATTCCCTTGCTTGCCCTTAGGTGACCCTGTGATAAAAGTTACCCATGCAGACTGGTTGTGGAGACCCTTTTTGGCCTGCTTGGGCAGTGAAACAAGTTCTGAAGCTTCCCGAGATGTGTCAGGACTCTCTGATGTGAATGGTGAAGACATGACATAGCTTAAGGATGACAAGGTCTGTTTTCTGGTCCCACATTCAAAGCAAGTCTGCCTCTTGCCACTACAGTCCTTTGTCTGATACTGCTCTCCCTGTCCTCACCCTGAGGGCTAGAAGCCATCTGCAGAAGCATCTAATCCTCTAACCAAGGAGACAGTGTGCTTCCATTGCCTGTGTCTCCCTCTCTCTTGCACTGCAGCTGGGGTACAACAGAGTACATACCATCATGAAGCTGGATTTCTGTTCGGAGGCAAGCATGCACACCCACAGGTGTTGTTCCCAGTAGCTGAGCTCCACCATGTCAAAGGCTATAGCTTCAGGCACTGCAAGCACAATGGCCACTGCCCAGATCAGCATCACCTCCACTGCCTTCCACATGGGAATTCCTATCCCCTGGATCCGGCTCCAGGATGCCACTGCCCGGTACCTGCCCAGTGTGTGGAAACACAGCAGGAGTAGATTAGAGTGGGAAAAGCAACTGTCAGGAAAGGGCTGAGAAGGTGCAGATCAGAGTTGTTCCCAAAGGCCCTTCCTTTATGCTTTCTTTCTCCACCCTTGAACCTTCCCTTTCAGTGGAATGGTAAAGATCAGATAAAAGGACTTGATGGCAGCTATCCTTGGCCAACATCTACTTGCCACTGGGAAGATGCCACCCTTCCCCACCACCCCAGCCATTGTTCCAGCAGACCGTGACCCTCCCCTCAACCTTCTCCATCAGTATATGAACTGTCACCAGAGTCAGTCCCTGTTGGATTTCAACTCTACATGGTAGCACTTTGTCCCCACCTCTGAATTTGTCCCAGGACAAGGCTGCCCTCCACTCTGCCTTTTAGTTACAGAGAGGGTACCTGCTGTAAGTTGAATATGGGTCAGGCTGGGCAGTGCAGCTGTAGAAGTGCTTCTCACCTGTCAATGCTGAGAGCACAAAGGCTGAGGACTGTAATGCCCACCGAAGCCTTCTGGATGAAGGGGACCAGCTTGCACACCTGCACTCCAAAGGGCCAGTCCTTTGCCAAGAGCTGGGGAAGAACCACAGCATTAACAAGCTGCTTCAAGAAAGCACATCTGGCTTTCTGGCTGAGCAGGTGATTACCCACAAGGTGTGAGAAGCCCACAGATAGCAGCTGAAAGCCCTCTGAGGTTCCCTGACCGGGATTACTCAGTGTGCGCTGTCCAGTGTTTTGTGTTGAACTGGGAACCGTTTGTTTCCCCAAGGGCTCATTGTGAGGTGTGTTGACAGTTAGATGTGTTGACAGTTAGACAGAGTGATGGTCCAGACACCAGGATCTAACCCCAGACTCTGAATGGATCTGAATCCTAAATTCTGCAATGGGCTTTGGGTTGCAAAGACAGCTTCTTTCTGTTGGCTTCCAAACCCACCCTTATCATACTCAGGTCCTCTACCGCACTTAGATTCCTTATAGAATACATGCTGAGGCCCCAAGCTGAATTGGGGCAAACAGAGGGTGTTAAATGGGGACAGGATGCTCTGAAGGCAGAAGAAATCCAGGGCATTCCCTCATAAGGGTGAGGATGAGCCTGGGTTCACAACCTGACACCTGGAGCCCATCCCAAGGTTATCCCTACTCAGAATCAAGCTCTTCAGCTTTGCTTCAGCAGCAAGACAAATCAATAAGGAGAATGTGTCTGTTTTGAGCTAAAAAACCTATATAGCTTTCAGTCCATTTTCACTTGAAGGATATCTATTCACAGTGATTTCAGACTCTCTGACAGCCACATCTGGTTCTTTACTTCAAATTTCTCTGCCTTCTCCCCCAGCATCCAGACAGCTTGATCCAGAACTCCTCTGGCACTTTGTTTCCACTTTCAAGGCCAACATGGAGCTCCAACTCCATCTCACAGCATCCCTTCCAGCCCTTCATAGAAATCTGTGGCTCCAAAAACTCAAGCAGTGGGCGAGAAAGAGCTGTAATAGCCTTGATCCATCTCACAGATATTGTAACATGACTTCTGCTCTATATTGAGGTCTTGTTCAGGTCTACTGCAGAGCTCAGGTTTCCCTGCTTCTATTTTGTGCCTCTTCTCTCAAGTATAGGAGGCAGTGCTTCTACAAGAAGCCCCTGTTTTTTAATACAGCTCTCTTGCTTGTTTCTGGAAGAGTCTCCACATTTATCTAAAATAAGAACTATATTTGCTCGAGGCTGATTAACTGAGCTGTATGTTGAGAAGTGTGCCCAGTGCACAAGAACAAGAATTTTTGCTCAGCTGAAATTAACATCGTGTTGTAATGTCAGAAGACTGCAAGTGATTCTTTTCTTGTAATTTTAGATGAGACTTAAAATATCTGGAAGGTTGTATGCTTGTATGTGTCTGCATAATACAGCTGTAGCTTGGAACACCTCTGCTTTCCCAGGAATGTACTCTGAGACTTTTGTCTGTTTACGTTTTTCTCATCCTTTGGAGAGCAGAAACACCCTCCCTGCCTCCCCTGCCAAAATGTAATGCAATCAGGAGAAGGCTCATTTTGATGCCTCTGTCCCCAGGGCACAGAGGCAGGTGGGAGCAGATCATGGAATCACAGATCGGTTCATAATGGAAGGGACCTTAAAGCTCATCCAGTCCCTACCCCCGCCACGAGCAGGGACACCTTCCACCGCAGCAGGTTGCTCCAAGCCCCATCCAACCTGGCTTTGAACACTGCAAGTGATGGGGCAGCCACAGCCTCTCTGGGCACGCTCTGCTAGATGCCTCCCCTGCAGTTGCCAGGCTGCTGGAGCACTCATGCCACATGGAACCTACCTTATACATGTTGATGGGTAGAGCAATGAGGATGTAGAGCAGGTCTCCAAGTGCCAAGCTGGCAATGAGGACATTTGGCCCATTCCTCATGCACTTGTTCTTGTAAATGATCCTCAGGAGTGTGGAGTTGCCAATGATCCCCATTATGAAGATGGTGCAGGACACGATGGTGTTGATGTATTTGAAGATGTGTCTGATATCTGCGGGCTTCACACACACAGGCAGCAGGGGTGGCTCAGAGCTGGTGCTCCCAGAGATGCTTTCCGAGTGGTTTGACTGCCTATTATCCTCTAACAGGCTTGGCTGGACCAGGCTGTAAACCTGCTCCTGGCTAAGCACCTCAAAGGAGATGGTGCTTTCCTGGAAAGCCCTTGGGGTCTGACTGTGTACACTAGAGAAGAGGCAAGCCAGGAAAATGGCCAGAGTGGTGAGAGCTGGGATTTTTGCCACTGAGGACTGAAAATCAAAGCTGGCTGCAAGAGTCCTCATAATGCTCATGGGACACCCTTGCATGGGTCTCAATTGGATCTGCAGGTGGAGAGAGGGAGAAGGGAGATAAAAGGATGAGCAAGGGAAGGAGGAACGAGATGAGAAATTCCATCATCACAATGAGCAGAAATAACTCCAGATTAGATCCCATCTGAGCAAAGCCAGACCCCTGTGTGTGGGACTCTTTGCTCCTAAAACTAAACATGCCTGCTCAGTTAAACTACAAGGAAAACAGTCTTTTATGCCTCCTACTCAGTATTTCAGCAAATGAGAGCACCTGCCTTTTCTCAAATCAGCTCCTGCACCTTCTGATCTTGGTATTGCTTCTCACATGGGTTATCTGGCTTCTCTTTTATGCCCACCCCACTCTTCTCATTTAGTTCTGACTGTCTGAAGGAGCAGTTCTGGGGCACCTGACCTGTCAACAGCCTCATATCTGGACAATTCCACAAGCCCCATCCCAGGGTGCACAGACCTAGCAGGACCTTTTCTTCCAGTTTGTGCCATGGGAAGGCTGGAGCCACACTAACATCCCTCTCTTCAGCAGAGCCCATGGGATACCACAGGCCACCTTCCAGTGCAAAGTGGAAAAACCCAGCACGGCGTTGCTGGGAACTTGATGGGAAAACACTACAAGGGTTTTCCAGAAATGCCCTGTTGATACTTGGCATCTTACTCCAATTCATGTGCAAGCAATACAGCCCCTCCTTCCCCATCCTTATCACTGATAATTGAACCACTTCCTTTCCAAATTCACTGTGCCCATTCAACTCAATACTCAGGGATATAAATCTCCCTGTGCCTTTTGCAGCTTTGACTGCTGAGCACAGCGAAAAAGTCTCCCAAGCTCACCAAGGCTGGAGCACTGCTAATATTATCACCAGAGTGGGTTCGGCTTTGTAAATCTCAGGCAGTACCTTCTGGCAGGACTAGCTAAAATGCTGCTCCACAACTGCAGGAGGAAGCTGAGGAGGATGTAGCACTGTCCTGGCATGATGGGAATTTGTGGAAGGGGCTTCTGGGTGAACCAGATATGACCACCTGTGGGAAGCAAGCCCAGAGAGGGAGTGGAAGATGTCAGCACCGTGTCAGTGTGTGCCCCAGACAGGAAGAGGTCTTGGGTGCCCTGGTTACAGTGGGTGAAGAGCTGTGTCTCAAATTATGAAACTTTGCAGCTTTGAAGTGAGGAAAGATTTCTGTGCTAAGCCAGATACAGGAGCCTTTTGGGGCTCCTCTGGGATGTGCTCTGCTCTGGAGGAGCCAGTTAGGCAGGAATTGGGGTACCTGCATGGGATTAGAGATGGGATTTACAGCTTCCCCCTGACTCCACCCAGCAGAGTTGGAATCTGAGCCAAATCAGCTGTACCTCAGGGGTCTGTTCCCTGTAACCATTCAGCCAAGGCACTCTTGAGCTGTAGCACAGTTCCCCCCACTCAGGACCAGGGAGACCCCAGGACCAGCAATGTGCGTATGGTGGGAGCATGCTGCTCCCACCTTGGGAAGGCATGGCCAAAACAGCCACCACTCCCATCAGGTAAAACCGCAGCTTCTCTAGATACAGCTGTGCATTAGTTGTGTTGTGGCCTCAGGACAGGCTTTTTAAAAATGCCTGGGCATGCAGATAGCTGCATGCTGGGAGAAGCAAGTAAGGGAGAGAATGGATAAATAACCTGGTGGAGCACAAACCCAACTCATTGGAGGCCTGGGTGCAAATTCCTGCTCTGACTTGGTGCAGGGTCTTCATTCAGCCTGCGTTCTTGCTAAGGTCCTCAGCTCTCTGTCCTGCCCCAGGCTACATCAATGGCAGTTGTCTCATGGGTGGATGCCCTGACCGATGCTCTCCTCTCCTTGCCACGGTGCCCACAGAACTGCAGCTTGTCAGAGAGAGCACCCAGCTCAGAACTCCTGCCTGGGATCCTTGAGTGTCTGGGCAGCTCACAGGGAGCACCTTTGGATGGGCACAGACAAGTGTCTGCCACTCAGGGCTGTCAGGGTTGGAGAAAGACAGCAGCTCCTCAAGTCAGCAGCCATCAGAGCGCTACCAGAGCATCCCTGGAAAGTTGTGTCCTGTGCTCTCTGCAGTAGTGGCTGCTGTTATCTGCTCCCCTGACACAGGACCACAGAGACCGGTGTGGCTGTTCAGCCCCGGGGTATTTGGCAGAAAATTTCATGTGAGTGTCACAGGACACGGCTCACTGGAACCTGCTCGTTCTCTCCACAGCACAGTGCAGCACTTCCCCTCCTCCCCCCCAAATCCTGACTTAAAATCCAGCTATTCAGTAAAAGAGAAGCATTATTTTCTCCTGCTCAGCAGCCCATTTACTTCTTGCCCTCCATGCTCTCACATCTTGGAGTGCTTGGGAGCATAATCCTTCCTCAGTTGGGGGAAACTGAGGCACGACAGAGCATCAAGAAGACAGTTCAGTGCCTAGGCAGTGAACACTAGGATGTGAAGGCAGTGCCAGCATCACTTGACCCCAAATCCTCTGGACTTTGCTCATGTTGCTGATCATCTGGGGAAGCAACTTGGTGCCTGAAGAGGCCATTCCCATCCCACCTGCCTGGCTGGGGTTCTTCTGTTAGCAAACAGCTTAGACATATGGAAGTGGAAATGCGCTTTATGTTGTGCTGAGATCAAACTGCAGCTGAAACCACTGGAGTCAGGATGTGGACACTGCAGAATGATTCCCAGAGAGGAGATGAGACTGACAAACGTTGCCATAGCTCTGCACAGCTTCTGCCTGGAAAGTGCCATGTGCAGGCCGGGGGGCTTAGGTCTTCTCTTGCCTGGGAGCTCACCACATCCCAAGCAGCATCCTCATCTCAAGCCACCCTCTCCACCACAACACGCAGGGCGAGCTGCCATCAAGAACAGCTCTGCTTGTGCTCTCCTGCCAGGCTAACCTCACTAAACCAAAACCAGACCTTTTCTGCAAGAAGAGGCATTTATTGCAGCAAAAATGCCATGGGTGGGGGAAAGGAGGAAGAAAGGCAGATGACAACACCACATCCCCAGCTGCTTCCCTGACCTGACCTCAGTCTGGTCCATAAGCAGAAGGACCTTCCCCCCACCCTGGTGTGTGCTGGATTTCTCATCCATCCTCTCCCTGTACCTGCTCAGGCACCATGGTCCAAGTGTGGGAGATGTGGAGGGAGGGTATCTGACCAACATGCAAAAACTCACCCTGATATCACCTTGTTTGCAAATCAGCACACACACAACAGCAAAGTTTCTCGATAGAGTTCAGTCACCTTCCTCATGACCATGAACTTTTAGGCGCTTCTGGGAACAGCTTCTTTCCCTCTCATGGCTCCTTCCCACTTCACAGGCTGCTGGACATGTCCTGCAGGACCCAGGAGAACTGCAGTGTTGTAGATCCTGGGGCTTGCTGTTGCGTATGGGCTCGTGCTCAGGGGAATGTTTCTTCCCTCTCATGACTTGCTGAGATCTCTCTGAACGGAGGGGTTGGTTATATACAAAATCACAGGGCTCCCCCCGAGCCCAGCCCCTGTGACCAATGGCCGAAGAGCGGGACAGGGATGGAGGAGGGTGAAGCATGAGAACCGCGGAGCTGCCCTGCGAAGGAGGCGAAAACAGTCAACAAAGAAAGCTCGAGGGGGAGGAACGCAGCGGGGGAAGCTGCTGGCCACAAAGCAGCCCCGAGGCTGAGCTCCGGGGAAGGAAGCTGCATCCCTGACCACCTTTGGAGAACAGAGACATCAAAGCCTTTTCTGCCCAGGGTTTATGGAGGCAGTTGCTCCCCCTGGAGCTTGTGAGGGAATTTTGGGAAGCAAGGAAGGCAGAAGGGGACTCGTGGTTTCCATTCCAGCAGACAGCAGAGTGTAACAAGTCCTTCCTGAGGTTCTAGGGAAGGATGAGCCTCACTTTTCCCTCTGACTGTCCCCTGAGCTCTGCTCTAAGGTGAAGCAGGCTGGGAACAGGTTTCAGATCATGCTCTCATCTGCAAGCAGTTGCACTGTTGTCTTTCCACATGGCAGCTCTTGGGTCTCTGCTGTGGTTCCTGTGCACCCTGAGCTGTCTGAAGAGCAGCATCTGATGGCTCAGGATGCAGGGCCGAACCTGAGCACCAGTGCTACTGTAGGGTCACACCAGCCTCCCCCATTCACCACACATCCAGTCCAGGCTCTGAGCACCATCCTGGCTCGAAGACTCCTTTCTGCTCTCCACCTGCCTTTGAACAGGAGATCATGAGCAGTGCCTTCATGAGATACCTCCTGTCCTTCTCCAAACCATATGATCCTGCAGACAATTACTGCTGCTGCACAGCCTGCCGACAAACCTGTCTGCATGCAGACAAACCTGCTCCCAGCCTCCTGGGCTGGTGTCTTTAAAGGGCATCAGGAGGTGACAGGATTCTACCCCTCTGCACCCTTACACTCCCAGACAGGTCAGGAAATAAGCACCTCAAATAGCCCATCCCCACCCAGGGGAGAAGTCACGGCATCTCAAGTGATGCCTCTTTTAATCCTGTGGCTGGATTGGAGGGCTGCAGCTTTTCCTTAGCTCTTTTCCCGGAGTTCATGAGCCCATATAGCACCCCTCCTGCTGACCCCACTGGAGAGGTATTCTGCAGCCCTATTTTGAGACAGTCATGTTTCTGCATGTGACAGGGGAATGAATGGGCCTTTCTTTTCTG
Organism: Psilopsiagon aymara; assembly: GCA_024733675.1. Classification (NCBI taxonomy): domain Eukaryota; kingdom Metazoa; phylum Chordata; class Aves; order Psittaciformes; family Psittacidae; genus Psilopsiagon; species Psilopsiagon aymara. The sequence continues at coordinate 10,181 of JANRGW010036534.1, read as the reverse complement.
CTGGATTCAAAGGAGGGCTCCAGCCCCCTTCAGAGACCCCTGGGAAGACAGCAATTTCTTGTACAGTCAAATAGTGCCCTTGAAACACAACTCAGCTTCAAGGCTGATGTCAAGAGTCACTTAAATTATCAGAATGAAGAAACTAATCTGAAGCAAGTCATGGTTCAATCCAGCAGCAACCAGCAATGCAGCTCCATGGAGGCAGGCAACAGCTCATGAGATCTGTTTTGCACAGGGTGCCCTTAGGCACTGAAGTCACATCAAGTATAATTAATTTGGTTTTCTGCTGCCAACTGGGTTGCAATTCCCATGCAAGCAGCACAGAAGATGGCTTGGCAAGACTGGCAAGTCCTGAGCATGGCAAGCTCAGAGGAGCCATAGCTCAAAAAACACTGACTCCTCATTGATATGTTTGATGAGGAGACTGATACTTTGTCTTTGCACTACCTTTAAACCTGGTCAATTGATTTGCAGCCTGGAGCTAAGAGTTCAAACATACTCTCAAGTCCTTGAGAGAGCATCTGGATGAGATTTTGCTAAAGACCATCATCCATCTGTCAGTGTCTCCTGCTAATGCTTCAGTCATGCTTGTTGAGAAGATGGACAGATCTGCATTGCAATGAAATACCACAGACTTATATCACAAGAAAGAGCAGACAGCTTTTGCTTTTAACTTTGAGCTACTGGAAGGATACATTCTGAAAACTTACCTTTGCAGGCAAACTTCAATGACTTCCACAGTTTATTTTGTATGCAAGCAGCTAAGGTGGAAACATCACATTTTTGCACTGTGTGTAGCTGTCTCACGTACCTCATTCATCTCTATGTCCAGTGCTCATCCTCTTACATTGTTTTGTTCCTCTTAGCATAGGTTTTGGATCAGCTCGTGGCTATCTCCCTCAACAGCCTTATGCCCTTCCCTAGTCCTACCTGACCTATCCCTGTGATTCTTCACTATCACAAGAAAAAGAGCTGATAGGCAAAACTTCAGAAGTGTAAATTTCTTATGTCACAGCAAAGATCTTGTGAGTAATTGCAACTAAGAGTGCTATTATGATGGAAGAGGTCAGATGAAGTGAATGGCAATCAAGTTTTGGGCTGTTTGTGCACTCTGGGACTGTCTTGGAGCAGCAGCTTTAGGTCTAGCATTCTCTGTTTGGGATACTTCTTGGAATTAGTTCTCCAAAGTTCTGAGTGAAAGTGGAGTTTGTTCCTGGCCTGTGATCTGCAGCCCTCCTGCTCATCTTGGAGTAAATTTGCCTGGGAGCTAAGGTTTAACTGTTCAAAGCTGCAACATCAAAGTAAAGCCAAGTCCCATGATGCTGTGCCACAGCAAGAAATCAGCTTCCTGGTGTGATCAGTATATCTCTGTGATCCAGAGAGAGGCACAGACCAGGGCATCCATCCCTTTTGCCAACTGTGGGAAGATGTTGATGGCATTTGAGTCAAAGCCACTGGAACAGCAGTCCTTAAAGCTGTGAAAGAAAAACAACCCCTTCTGCTTCGAGGTTGAATCAATGTATTTAACACACAGGCAAATAAATTTGGAACTGTCCCACAGTTGTGCTCTGTTTTTTGTGTATGTTCATGTGAGAGGGATCAGATCACACAGGTGTGGTCCTACAGCAGAGAGATATCTGAAAGAATTGTTTAAGAGGTTCATTTTACATCCCCCTAATTTATGGACACATTCACATTCTTTCCCCCTCCTGTGAAATGAATGCAGATGTTTACTCAGGCCTGGGCTGGAGGTGGCTGCCAGGACCCGGAGGGTGCTAATTGGTCTTAATGGCCCTGAGCAGCCTCACCTGGGTGCTCCACCTCATCCGCGGGCCCTGGCATCCTGTGAAAGTTCAGCTCTAAAAGCCTTAGTCTCCTTCTCAGCCCTAACTGAGCTCTGCTTAGGCCTGCTGAGACATGCCCTGTTCTCAAGATGTGCCTGTTGCTATGAGCTATCCCACTGACTTCATCTCCTGGCTGGACCTGGCTACCTTCTCTAGCCCTGCCCTGCTTGCCTTGATCAGGTACTGTGGGACAGGTCCTGGCTGGTGAGGCTCTGTGTCACTGCCTGGGGTATCACTTTGGCTCTCTGTCCTTAAGGGAGCTGCTGGTCTTTGTGGTTCCCTGGTGAGTACATGGTGCTTGTGTGTGGTAGGGGTGTATCTCAGGGAGTATGGATGTGGAGAAGGGTTTTGTGGCTGAGTTTGGGGTGTCGTAGAGGGAGCTTCTCTCTATAGAGAAGAAGCTATATCCAAGTTTGCCTCTTGTGCTCACCTTTGGGAAGGAATGGTAATTACTACAGAGACCATCTTGTCGCATGTTCCAGCTCCTTCCCGTCCTCTCTCCTCTCCCATTTCCTTTGCCCTCCTGCCCTTCTGCAGTGCTCTGGTTGCCTCCAGTCCTTAAGTCTTGCAGACAGCATTTCCTTTAAGCTGCTTCCTTCCACCTGAGAAGTCTGGAGTGCTGGAGAGCTGCCCTGGCATTTGTCCAGAGGTGTCTTTTATTCTGGTCAGGCTCTCCTGTGCTGCTACCTTTTTTGATGATGAACTTTCTCATATCATTCACTTCTTTCAGGCTGGTCTTGCCAGGTTTTAACCCCTGGCACAACCAGCATATAGCAATGGACAATAAAAAGAGTAAAGGATGGTGCCAAAACCTGTCCTTCCCTTTACTTGTTTCCTTTCTTAAGGGGAGTCTGAAGAGATGCTCCTTTTGCTTGGGAAAGCTTTGTAGCATAGAATCATAGAATAGTTAGGGTTGGAAAGGACCTTAAGATCATTTAGTTCCACAACCCTGCCATGGGCAGGGACACATCCCACTAAACCATATCACCCAAGCCTATGTCCAGCCTGGCATTGAACACTGCCAGCAATGGAGCATTCACAACTTCCCTGGGCAACCCATTCCAGTGCCTCACCACCCTTACAGTAAAGAATTTCTTCCTCAAATCCAATCTGAACTTCCACTGTTTCAGTTTGAACCCATTACCCCTTGTCCTCTCACCACAGTCCCTAATGAAGAGTCCCTCCTCAGCATCCCTATAGGCCCCCTTCAGATACAGGGAGGCTGCTATGATATCTCCACGCAGCCTTCTCTTCTCCAGGCTGAACAGCCCCAACTTTCTCATCCTGTCTTCATAAAGGAGGTGCTCCAGTCCGCTGATCATCCTCGTGGCCCTCCTCTGGACTTGTTCCAACAGTTGCATGTCCTTTTTATGTTGAGGACACCAGAAATGCACACAATACTCCAAGTGAGGTCTCATGAGAGCAGAGTAGAGGGGTGAAAAGTCACTCTTTTCCCATATATTTGTCAGTCATCTCTCCTGACATGTAGCAGTCCAAAAGCAGCTACAGATAATCTTGTGTGTCACCCCAATTGCAAAACCTCCCGCAATTCCAGGGTGGATCACACCAAATTCTCCTGATTTGCTCCTTTGTGGAGGGCTAGAAAATAGCATTTGCTTGAGTACATACATCTCTGTGTGTATGATTTTGTGTTTGTTTGCAGCCACATTCCTTCCCACCATTCAGGATGGGTGGTTGGAGCAATGGGCTTGTTTAAAACACATGGGATGCTGGGATTTTCCTTCCCATTTGAGGAGGGAATGTCTCAGAAGGCATCTCTGCACTGCAAAGCCAGATCACTGCTGTTCCCATGAGTCCAAGATGACCCCACACTCTGTTTCTTTTCTTGTAACTTCATTCTATTTGAGGAATTGGGGCTTTCAGTGAGCAGAAGCCTCTTGTAATCTTCAGATGCCTTAGAAGGCAGCTCTGATTGGAAGCCATCAGAGTTCAGGAGAACTATACTACTCATGGGTGGAGGGAGCCTTCAAAGAAGTCTCAGAAACAGTGGACATCTCTACTCCAGTGATGTTGCTGAAACTAGTGTGAATGGAGGATGTTGATACTGACCTTGGTGGAAAGAGGACTTGTTTCTTCAGAAATCCCTCAAATCCTGAGGATTCTCCAGAAACACAGAAGAAGCATCTACCAGGCTTAGAGTGGGGTTCAAACTATTCTTGGGATATGAAGGGCTGAGAAGGGTTTGGACAAATGGGTTATTGCTCCTGAAATAATTGGAGGTAATTACATAAAGATTAATGGCCTCTTCCTGAGGAGCCACCAATGCAAGCTTCATCTTCTGCAAGTACTTTTGACCTTGCCAGGAAATGGGAATTCAGAAATACAGCAGGAGATAGATTGGATAAACAATATGTAATTTAGAACCTTTATGAGGAGAGCAAGACTGACTTGTGATCCCTTGTATTTAACTGTATCACCCCCTCACTGCTGCTTGCAAGCAGTATTAATTGGCTGTTAACAAGTGGTAAAGTGAGAAAGGGTAAAATACAAAATGCTTTTAACTCTGGTATCTATACTAAATGTCCCACTTGCTGTGTTTGAGTGCGTGTTCCATGTGGAGTGGTCATCTTGTCCTTGCAGGCTTCATGCTGGAGGGGGTATGCTGAGAAAGGCAACATGAAACTCAGAGTCTAGAGTGAGTCAAGTGATATGAGTGTATGGAAGGGCTCAGGGAAGGTTTTCATACTGCTGGACTGGAGCTGGGATAATACTAAAGGGGTAAGGAAAAGAAAAAATGCAGAAAGAAGAGTTGCCTTGTGTATCAAAGATGGCCTGAAGATAAAACCTGGTCACACATGTTAGGACTGACTGATTTCATGTGAAGCTCATCAATAGTGTCTCTGTGGAAGAGACACTGATCCTCTGTGGAGGGCTGTGTGTTCCAGGAGAGCTGCTGGGTCACAAGCAGCACATGTGACTGGAGACTGCTCCCACTGTGAGCCTCACTATGGCCTTGATGGTGGAGTTAAGGACAGTGGGTGTGGGACATCATGTGTTGGGAAGCACCTTCTTGCTACATTAACTCACACAAGCAGAACAAAGAGGGAAAGAAAACTATTGGGTGAGAAGCTTCATGTTGAAAATACTCCCAATATCCCATCTCAGGCTCTTAAAATGCTTTCTGGGGAGCTCTATGTGCTCTTGCATGCAGCAGCTGTGCAACATGGTTCTTGCTGTTATGGAGGGATGAGAAGGCTTTTGTTATGGAAACATCCCCTTGGTCAACCCACAGACTTACTTTAGGATTTAAGATGGGAAAGTAGGGTATGGGCAATAGCTGATTCCCTTTGATTAGCTGCTAAACACATGATGATGGGAGGTTCCTTTATGCTGAGCTGCCTCTCCACCAATAAATGCACTGTGGACCCTGGAAACACAGCAGGGGAGTCAGCCCTTCGTGCTTTGCTGACAGCCTCTGGAGAGAAGGAGCTGTTTCAGTGTGCCTCAGAGCCACAAAGAGTTTCACCATGCGTCTGTCAGTAGATCAAAGATGGGAAAAGAGCTCCAACAGAGAGCAGATGAAGTGGAAAAAAGATGTCTTGATGCTATGATAGAAATCTATAGGAGAAAACAACACTTCCTACAGAGCCAGGAGCTTTATCACAGTAAGAAAAGTACCCAGGCCTTTCCAGACTCTTTTCTGTCTCCTTCATGTAAATGACCATCAACCTTCTCAGATCTTCCTCACATGTAAGAAATCTGTTTGAGCAAGTAATCCTGAAAGCCTCTAGTCCATCACTTCCCTCACCCACCATCAGCCCTACCCAACCCATTGGTCATGGCTTGCCTGTCTTGTTCTTGCAACCCCCTGGGCTGAAGATGTCCTGATATCCAAGAAGGTGCATCCAAGTGCTTCACAAGCCTTTTCACTCTAAGATTTTCCTACGGAAGGGTGCAGCCTGCCAAGCTTAGGCAAGTAGTTTATCTGTCCTAGAGCAGTTTCCCTCAGAGTAAAAGCCTGTCTACAATCAATGGAGGCAGGATCAGGTCTTTGAAGACCCCACAGGGAGAACATTAGAGGAACTGAATCCTGCAGCCAGGTGTTTGCTTCCCCATTTTGTGCAGTTTGGTGTGATGAATGTGTCATCCCAGTTGTGGAGCTCGTGTCAGTATTGACCAAGTCATCCTCCACAGGTGTGATTGGTCAGAGTTTTCATACTGAGACTCCCTGGGATGTGTCAAGTTACTCCCGTATATCCTACAGAAATATTTGTCATTTACATCAACTGTTTTGGGGTAACTTCCTGTAAGGCCATAGCCCTGCTTCTTAATTAATGGAGGGAGACTGAATCTGCTGGCCCTGAATTGCACTGTGGACACCCTACAGGTTCTTAAAGGCTAATTGACCAACAACTTCAGGTGTGTGGACTAAGGTGGTGGGAACACCTTCCTCCCAACCACCCACCTAGACTCCAGTTTTAGGGGATGCTGCCTTAGCTGTGCCTGGTGTGTGTGGTGCTAATGCAGACTAAAGGGATCTTGCTGGTTGAGGGCTGAAATGAACCTGCAGCACTTCCCACTTGAGGAGGTGAAAGCAGGAGTAGAATAACAATTGTAAAGCCCCAGGCACCCAATTCACCCTCCTCAGCTTTGATGGGGCAATGCAATTGCTCAAAGGGTAAACTGGGTCCTGCCTCTCTATTTTAAGCTGAGAGCCAAAATGGTTGTGCTAGTTACTTAATAGTTTGTTTCTGTGTTCTGTTAATTATCAGCCTCTGAGAGCACCCAGAACCTCGCTGGGGCACAGAGCATTGCAAAACCATCCAAAGGTTAATTGAAGACAATGGCAAAACAAGAATCCCAGCTTTAACTTTCCTGGTCTGCCCTTTTTATGCTAACAGCATGGTGCCAGCAGATTTAATGACTCCTCATTACCCTGCTAGCTAATTAACCTTCTGCCCTGAAAACCAGAATGTCTTAAAAATAGCCTCTGGCCCAGGAGCCCCTTCTGCCAGCAGTCCCTAGGGTTAAAAGAGATCTCCAGTGCTGTCAGGCTCAAATCCCACATGTTTTCCAAATGATTCCCATTAAATCAGGTCAGTGGTTTGGTGTGGTATTGGGATGGCTTCATGGCAGCTGGTGATGTTGGTTGCAGGACAGTCTTTGCCCATCATCTGTGATGCTGAGATGGAAGCTGTGTGATTCCTACAGAGAGAGCTGAGAACAGGCAGAAGTGTAACTTGTAGTGGCAAGGATGCTCATGGGAGCAGTAGGAGTTGATAGTGGGGTCAGAGGGATGGTCTAGAAGAGGCAGAGACCTAGAGAGCTGCACCCACAGCTATGGGGGGTAAGGAGTGGAGGTAGTGTCTGGTCTTCCTGGCAATGACCCTCTCTGCTGGCCATGGTTGCAGCTATCATTATAGATGCCAAGGATTTTCTTGTAAGGTAACAGGGAGCTGCTGGTTGTTCTGATTAATGGAGCAAGAAACGTTCTGCTTCTGCTGGGTCAGATTTTGTTTCACTTATGTCAAATATTGCTTGCAGGTGAAGTCAGAGACTGCCCCTTTATTTCACCTCCTTGATGCCTGCTGCTGGGCACTAGGGTTACAAATAACAGTTTGCCAGGTTCTTACCCAGCTCACACCTTTGGGAGTCAAACCTGTAGCTACAACTGGTTTGAGTGTAATTTAGCTATTTTCCATGCTCTATAAAATGAATCACTGACAATCAGCTCTTCAGACATGAGCATGATGGTAGATGTGCTCATAATAGCAAAAGTTATGTCACCTGTGAGAAAGCTGAGACACCAAACACAAGACCAATCCATGCCTTTTTGGCTTTTAGAGGAATTGCAGTGTGTTTTCTTGGTATCCCAGCCTGGGACAAGTCTATGTGCACTAAGTATGAGCAGAGCATATAACACTGTGACCATAGTCTTCAGCAGGACTGTTGAACATATTGGTTTGCATTAGCTGTCCTAGAGGAGGAGCTGGGCAACCATGGAACATTTGAGGAGTAGAGAAAGAATGAGCAGGAGCATCTCAGTGCACCACAGCCATGTGATGGGAGAAAAATGCAGAAGCCAGAAGTGCAGTGGTCTGCAAGGCTTATCTCAGCTTTCCTGGCAGTACATTAGTCTCTTTTGATGTGTCATTGACCTGCAGAGAAGAAAGGACTTTGTGGAATTCATTCCCCAGGACACTTGCCCTGAGTTTAACTTCTTTGCAAGCTGCTGGTTTGCTCATATCCTGCCTGTCTGTATGGAGAGATATGAGGTCATTGCCACAGGCTGTCTCAGACCACAGTTAAGTCCCAGTATCCATATGGAATGTTCATCTGTGTGTTGGACACAGGGTAAATGAAAAGGGCAATGCAATGTCTCCTTATGCTTTTCTTCTCTCCTGCTTCCTGGAAGTTACTATTGTTGTTGCTGCTGAACAATGAGAAAATAATTCCCAGGGCCAAGTGCTGCGGGGGGGGGGGGGGGGGGGG
>JANRGW010036532.1:0-54145 GCA_024733675.1 Psilopsiagon aymara | reverse complement strand
TAGGGATGCTGGGGAGGGACTCTTCATTAGGGACTGTAGTGATAGGACAAGGGGTAATGGGTTCAAACTTCAACAGGAGAGGTTTAGATTGGGTATGAGGAAGATATTCTTAATGTAAGGGTGGTGAGGCACTGGAATGTGTTGCCCAGGGAAGTTGTGAATGCTCCATCCCTGGTGGTGTCCAAGGCCAGGTTGGACATAGCCTTGGTTGGCATGGTTTTAGTGTGAGGTGTTCCTGCCCATGGCAGGGGGGTTGGAACTGGATGAGCTTAAGGTCCTTTTCAACCCTAAATATTCTACGATTCTATGATATGTGGTGAGACATGGGGGCAACATACCTGCTTTTTATCCCTAGATACAACCTTCATGTCTAAGTGTGAGACTGGGTTCAGAGTCCTGCTGCCATCTCTTGTTTCTGTCTTGTCGCATACTGGAGGAGAGACGAGCACACTTTGTACCACACGAGTTCTCAGATTCCTGTGCAGAGCCGTTCTAATGATGAGTTGTCACTTTGTGTGGTGATGGAAGAATATCTTTTACTGCTGAGGTTTAAAGACATGAGAGTAAAGGATATTCCTTAAAGACAGGAGACTTCATTGTGGCTTTCCACAGACAGGCCAAGGCACTCTTTCTGCGAAGAGTTTTCTAATAACTTTAAACAAAGCTGTTGACAGTGCAAGCTGTTTGCACGTGTAAGAGGTAAGAAAGATATAAGGTGTTGCAAGACAAAGGGGAAAGGGTGAAGAAGGCCACGGTTTACAGCAAGCAGTGCAGTTGGTAGGAAGCTGAACTGGAGCCAAGCTTGGGAGGTGAGGCAGATGGAGATCTTTCTGTTTCTGTTTTAGGTGGGTTTTTCATTAAATGAATTAATGCAGTTGGCACAGTAACATTCGTGTTTTCTGTGACAACTGCTTCCAGTTGTGAGCTGCTCTAAAAGACCAACAGAAAGGAGTTCAGGCAACTGCAGTACCTGAGCAGGCTAAGCCTCATCCATGTAAAAGCTTTCTTCAGGCAGAAGAGATTTACTGGGGATCTAAATCCCCAGTACAACTGTTACAAGTATTCTGGGGTGTTTTGCTTTGTGGAAATAGGAATATAAGGAGCAGGGATGGAAGTGGGATTGCAAGCCCAGGAGTAGGAGCTGAGGTGGATTTGCTGGAGAAACCTGAGACTGGTTTCATGTTCTATAGAAGACTTCAAGGTGAAAGCAAGAGGTGGGTGTCAGATTCCCATGTTGCTGGCTCCTACACCTTATTCTTACTCAAGTCTTTGTTACGAAAAGGGGAGCCAAAAGCGTTACCCCAAATAATAACTTCTAGTGAAGTTGAGTTTCAGTTAAACACAGAAGAGTGATAGAAAAAACAGCAGGCTACTGAAGTGGTAAATGCTCCATCCCTGGCAGCATTCAAGGCCAGGGTAGGACAGAGCCTTGGGCAACATGGTCTAGCATAAGGTGTCTCTGCCAATGGCAGGGGGTTAGAACTGGATGAGCTTAAAGTCCTTTCCAACCCAAACCAGTCTGTGATTCTGTGTTCAATGCATGTCAATCTAGTATCTTCTCTCTGAGCTATTTAGCAGGATAAAGGCAGCAAAGTCTATATAGCTTGATTTTGGAAGCTACAGGAAGGTGAATTATATGGAGCAACTTGGAAATACACAGTTCACTCAGAAGAAATCCTGTGCTGTAATTAGGGTTCAGACTGTATCAGTTTGGGTGGAGGTCTCAAATGGAGTGGTACCAGGGCTGTTCTCAGTCCAGCAGAGCTTGCTGTTTCATGTTAGAGTTAGTCTAAGGAATGAGAGAGCCCTGTAATCAATTTGTATGTGTTAGAGGCTGAGCAGTACTGGGGTGCATGGTAGGCTAGGATTAAAATGCAGTCAAACCTTGATTAAATTGTACAGCTGGGCAGAAAGCCCTAAAGTGAGATTCAGTCAAGGACAGTTACAGAGGCAGGAATAATCAGATGCAAAAACTTTTAATGGAAGGAGTTCTGAAGGTAGCAGGCTCTCAGGGGAGGGAATGGAGTTTGTGGAAGACAGTAGAATGAAGTTGTGCTCTCAGGATAAGGAATGCCATGTGGGAGTGCTACAAGTACTCTGACCGAGTATATTATTAACTACTAATGCATCCAGGAGACTGACACACAACATTTGTGTGTTTATGGGTAGGGATGCCTGCATGTGTATGTGTCAGTGTTCCTGAGAGGCCAAGTTTCGGGATTTAAGTAACTTTAGGCTTGTTACCGCTGAATTCATGTGAAAGCTGGTCCCAATTGGTGCTGAACATCTGAGCCCCAATGTCTTAAGTACTGGAAAGGGCGTGTTGCCTCTGCAAAGGAAAATATTTGGCTGGGAAAGGAATATGCTGTTTATAGTTGATGGGATTTGTACGGTACTGTTAACTAATGAGATTGGTAAACTTTGATTACTGGCTACAGCAGTTAGTAGGTGTATGTTATATATGCAGCTGGAAATAGCATCAGCACAAATGAGCTCTCTTAAAAATACCAGAATTGGTGGTCATTAAGGGCTAACTCATGTTTTTAAAAGGCTGAGCAAGAGGTGTAGGTATAGACTCATTCTAATGACTACATGCATGTGATTACAAAGAGTAGGAAACATTTAATCAGTTCCTAAGCAAGTGCAGCATTGCAAGATACCCTGATTGTAACTGTGGTATAAAGAACACTTGTTGGATCGGTCTTTGGCAACTCTATAGTTCCTAAAGAGGTGAAGGCTGGGCAAAAGCCGCTGGTGAACTTTCAGAAGAAAGCAGCTGATTCTTTGTCCCATGAGCTAGATTTCAAACAACATAGAATCATAGAACAGTCAGGGTTGGAGAGGACCTAAAGATCATCCAGTTCCAACCCCCCTGCCATGGGCAGGGACACCTCACACTAAACTGTATCACCCAAGGCTATGTTCAACCCGGCCTTGAACACCGCCAGGGATGGAGCATTCACAACTTCCCCGGGCAACCCATTTCAGTGCCTCACCACCCTTACAGTAAAGAATTTCTTCCTCATATCCAATCTAAACCTCCCCTGTTGAAGTTTAAACCCATTACTCCTTGTCCTATCACTACATTTAATAGAAGACTTCATTAAACATGTAATAGAGTGAAACTTCACCCATTTAAATGGGTTGTACTAGGTCCCTCAACCGCCAAAGCAGCAAGGCCGTTCAGGAATGGCTCTGTGAAAATCCGCCTATCATGAAGTTCATTAAAGAATGATAAAGTTTATTCTGGACTCATAACATATGCTTCTTGCTCAGGCTCCTGATTTGTCTCCTCCTTGGATAGTGCATCCAAATCCGCAAGTAACATGCGAGTTTGCATTTCATTTTGAACCCAGCAGGCATACGGCAACAAGGTTACAAGACCTTTCCAAGTGAGCCTGGAGGGACTTGTTGGCTAGAGTTTGGATTTCTGGCAAGCAGCTTACTCCAGCTCTTTTCTGTAATAAACTCAGGGTTCAGTCCCTGGCTTCTTATAGATACTGAGCACTGTTGCGTGTCTCTGGATAATCAGTCACTGGAAAGGCACAGATGTTTCAAGATCCATAGCAATGGGTGCAGCATATAAGAAAGGCAACATGAGGGTCATACTACAGATGCAACCACATCTTACATGTGTTCCTTCTTGACAGGCAAATTCTTGTAACATTTGCGGTTTTCTGGTTGCTAATACCATCAACTGAGTAACTAAAACTAGTGCTGCTTGTGACTTTTATTTGCTGTTCAGGAAGCCTTGCAATGCCATGGATGGCTGCTGCCTCCACTGCACATCCAATAATGAACAGAGTAGGGTGCAGGATTGCCCAAGGCAATGACTTAGATTAATTTGGACAGCAATTCTAACAAAGTCAGGAGGATTGTAGAAATATGGGTCTAGAAGGCTGATCACTTGGTTGTAGAGATCCAAAGAGGTGGTTGAAGAAATTCCTGTGTTTTTAATTTTCCTGTAAATAAAATACATTCCTTCTTACACAGGCCTAAGGAAAGAAGAAAACAAGCCCTGTCGAGATTCAGAATTTGATGTTTAGCGTGTAAATGATGACTTTTGTAGCAGTAATACTTAAGCAGTCTTTGTGTATCCACTGTGGAAAGTGCAGGGGCCCATGTGGATTGCTAGGTAGCCCCTTGTTTTAAAACCCTCCAGGAAGCTTGATGGCAGATGGATTTTTGTTAGACTGTTTCTTGCTGCCAGTGAAAATTTCAAACCTTCTGTTGAAGGTTTTGAGGTTTGTTCTTTCTGAAAGAGTGTTTTCTAGCACAAGCTGTAGGAACTGCTGTGGCACCACTGAAAAACTGGAACTGTAAAGTCTCTTGGTTAAGAAGTTCTTCTCCAGTGACTGATTTGGGTGATAGGTACAAACCTGTGTCTGTTGTCAGCCAGTGTATTTGAGCTTCAGTAGTGGAGGCCTGAATTTAAGTAACAAAGGTTCTGGTTTTCTCTTTACTGGTGGTGAGAGTTGTTAAATTCATATGGGTCATAATGCGTGAGGGGTGATGTCTCCAAATGCTGCAGCTAGCTGTATTGCTGCAGGGCTTTGCACTGTAAAACATTACAGCCCATTAAATAAGGGGAGCAAGCTACTCCCGAACTTGGCTTATTTGATCTTTTCAAAGGTACCCTCCAGTGATTAAACAAACAATGGCTTTTCAAGCATTCTCCAGTTGTATTATCTGCTAAACACATCTCCCAGGGTGATCTGCCAAAGACGCCTTGAGCACTCTCCTGGCTGTATCCTTGCTAGTCCTTATGGAAACATAAATAAGCGGCTATTTCTATTGCATCTAGTCTGTCTGGGTGGGATGCAGAGGATGGGTATTGGGTGACGTTTAACATAACATGAACTCAAAGATTCTTGCTTATGTCTTAATATTAGCACTCACAGCAAGATAGCAGCTTTTTATTAGCTACAGAGGAAAATAAACCATTCTGCTTGCTAAGTGTGAGTGGTTCACGTTCATTTCTAGTATGAGTTCTCTGTGCAAAGGTATCACTCTTGCCCTATGCTTGGCTTAGGGAAGCAGAATGGCTATTAGCAGTGGCAGTTAGGATGCTAACCATCAAACTGTAAGCTCTTTACAGAACAGCGCAATGGGGAATGTGAATGAGCATTTAGACAGCTTTATTAATGTCTAGTGGAGGCTCTTTTCTAGAATGAGTGTCCTTTGACACTTGGTGCTGGTCTCCAAGATCTGGACAACTGTGAACACTGTAAACTCTGGGATGTAAGCGTTCACCCTGAAATCTGTTTTCTGATACAAGTTCCACTGTTAAACTTTAGATTTTGTTTATTTTAACAAGGAGAGACAAAATAAGAGTTTCATTCTTCCAACTCATTAAAAGCTGACAAGAGAAAGAGGGCACCATTTTCCTGAAGTATATCAAAAGCTTATTATTTATCAGTCCTTTGTCCTTGGAATTGTGATTATCCCAGAGTGAGTGAGTATCCTTTTTCCTATCCACATGGTTTTGTACCTTGTTTATATCTCAAATCAGCAGAAGCTCTGATCTTCACCTGGCTTTTTATGGCAGCTTGTAGAGCTGTAAATGCAAATACGCTTTGACAGCAAACCCTAAATCAACCTTTGGTCATGGCAAGCTGGAATGATTTGAAAACCTGTGTAACCTTTTGACCAAACCTGGGCTGATGTTCAACATCTTTAACAAGAACTGAAGCCAGAACAGCCCTGATGACTTCAGATTTTCATTATAAGCCAGCTGTAGACCCTAATGTGCACTCAGGTTGGGACAAAGGATGTAATGGGTCAGCTGCACCATTTGGGCAGGAATGTTCTTGCTCCCTTGGGATCCATTGAGCAATGGTGTTCTCATCACTGCTCTTTACTTACCTGGCACTGAAAAGCAGTGGCTGCTTTCTCCTCTTCTTCACTGCTCATGAGCATCAGCTATCCCAGAGCAGTCCTTGCCAGCATCCGTCATGGTTTTCGTTTGCTCTCCAGCTTTCCCCATGGTGCTGAATGGTGTGACTCTGTGGGCTGCTCCCTGTGAATAATCAGTGTAGCTCTGCACAAACTTTGCATTACAACGATGTGTCAGGTTTGCTGGTCCAGGTATGAGCCCCTGGTGTGCATGTGATTTGAAACGTATGTTGGAATGCCTTGTGCTGGCCCAGATCTCTGTGTGACTTGGTGTCATGTCAATGTGGATCAATCCAGGCAGGGATGTGACAGCCCTGTGCCCACATTAACCAGCGGAATAGAAAGCTATCTTCAGTTTGGGTGCCATAATCAGCCTCTTATCTAGCTGTGTAGTCCAGCACCCTGGGCTTTCTCTTGTTTGCTGTTAGCTGAAATGGATCCCTGTTTCTCAGTTGGTGCGGGAAGACCTAAGAAGTAATCAAGAGTTGTTGGGTTTTTTCCTCTGGCTAATACAGATTATGAGAGTTGGACACTAATGTTTGTGTATGTAGGAAAAGTAGTATAATAAAACTCTGTGGGACCTGCATAGCAAGGGAAGGTGATTCTATCTTAAAACACATCAGTATGTTGATTATACCCACTCACATTCTTATAACTGTGAGCACTTGTGTGCTCTGGATTGGATCACTTGTGGGACATGAAGAAGGGATGGTGATTGTCAAGTCCTATGTCTTTTGGCTCTTTCCTGACTGGTGATGAAAGCTGGATTTTGGACAGTCTTTTATGCCTTTTAGATGTCAGTAATAGTTGTGGTGTATCCTTTTGACTTAGAAATTTGTTTACTTCATCCTCTATAACTTACTGTCTTTGACCTTATTTTGGGTATCATGGCTGTAGTTTGTCTTCCTGTGGAGATCACAGGCAGGCAGGGTGTTTGCTGCCTGGGGTAACCTGGAGGTGTATTTCATTCAGTGTTTATATTTCTGTCAAAAAACCAGATATATTTCTGGCCGTTTTACTGGATGATCATTGTAGGCCACTTCCAACTGGGGTTTCCCTGGGTGTGACAGACCTGTGTCTTTTGAGATGCATGGTATGGGCTATGAATTCTGCCCAATGCATCTGTAGATCCAGGTTTCTCTTTAGGATCTTTGGGTTGCCTTGGATGTGACAGCACAGGAGTTTTTCTGCTTGCTGCCATAAAGACAGTGTTGATGTGCACTGAGGTGTCCTCCTGTGTGCTCTGATCCCAGCTCCTGTTCCTCTTTGGCTGGCTCTGGCACCCTGTGTGCCCATGCTTCCAGTGCCAGTTAAAAACCAAACCAACAAATAAACTTCCCAAATCCAACCAAGAAACCACACCCGAAAACGGAACCAAACTGTCTTTTATTATTCAGGTTACACAGATTTCTCCCTCATTCCACTGTCTAAATTCCACTTAATTGATGCAATAGGATGCCATGCTTTCCAGAGCAGTGATGGAAGCTCCTCATATGATTAAAGTCACTTGGCCCACAGCCCTTATCACCACGGGGTTCATTCCTCTAGTAAGAGTGGCTGGTGCATGTTAAGTATACTGTGATCCCAGCTTTTGTAGCCTCAACATTTGTGTTTCAGTAGTAAGAACATGCTGGTATTTGCTGTTATCCCACCTGAGACTCCCAGGCTTACTTCAGTTGGACAACTGGTTTATTGCGTGGGTATAAAGCAGGCTGTAGTGTGTCTGTAGCTGTCAATCTGTGCAGGCATACAGTAGATGCTATATTGCCCTTGCTTATCTGGCTGTCCTTCACTGTTTTAATACAAACCATACCAAATAAAGCTGCCTGAGAATATTCTGTGGTGTTCATCCCTTTTAGGAAGGGGAGTTTGTTGAACGTTGGCTTTCAGCATTTGCTAGGCCTTGTCTCCGTGACAGAAAACAACAGCCTAAACCCATTACCAAGAACAGCTGCTGCGAAGGGGCTTGGGATATTTTTTCCGCTTTTGCTGACCTGAACCACAGCAATTATAAGTTCTGGTTATTGTAAACTTACCACAGAACACAAGGCATACCTTAAAATGATGTCATGTCTAGACACACAATTCAGGTATAAATTATGGAGAGAAAGTAGCTTGTTCAGTGGTTAAACTGTAAAAGTTTAACAAGATGTTTCTGTGTCTTTAGCCTTCGCTCTTGAGTACGTATTTCTTTACCTCTTAGCAGGAGAATTCTGTGACTGCCTCTTAATTTTTTTGTGTTGGGAGATGGAATTTCCTCCCTGTTCTCCATTTCATTTCCTATTTCTGCCTCACTGGATCTCAAGGGAAGCAGTGTAGCCATCTACTTAGGGCCCAGAACTGGAGAGGAAGACTCTAGGGTCCAGTCATGACTCAGGCAAGGTTACACAAGGAGTGATACACAGCAACCTTCTCAAAAACTGGCTTGCTATTTTGGGTAGCTTTGTTTTATGTGATGATAGGGGAAAGAAAACTCCGCAGTGGTGCCCAGATGCTTGATTTTTCACAACCATTCCCTGTTTACAGTCTCGGCAGCATCCCTGTGGTCCCTAGTGGGGTTGCATGGGCCATATTTGCATCCTATTTACAGTAGGCTTGTCTGTGGTTATGCTAGTTGAATTTCTGCCTAGAGTCCCTGCTGCTGTTCTGCATGTGAATGGTGGAGTGTAGCTGAGATGTTATGGGCAGTCTGGTACCTGGGGACTGAAACTTTGCAAGCTCAGAGGACAGCTGTTGCAGGTGTTACACGCAACAGCATATGCAGAAGTCACTCATGTCCTGTCCACCATCAGTTATTTGTGCATAACTCCACTACTCCATAGGGAGTGTTACCCTGCTAACAAGGGTCTAGCAAGTCTGTTGACTTCCCCACACTTGGCCTGGGCTTAATTTCATGATGAGATCAGAATTGTTGGCTTACCACTTGGTGTAATCCATACATGTCAGGTACCTGCTCTGAAATCCAGGCTTTGGAGGTGGAAGAGGCCTGTTGGGTTAACAAACTGATGCATGACTATTCTCTATAGCATATTCTGTTGTGCTTTCCCTGGCCTAATTACAGAGTCCTCAAGTGAAGGAATTTGGCAAGAATATTCTTCTGTTTTAACTGGTATTTTGTCTCCAGTTCTCACAGTAACCGTTTTTTCAGTCATCTCCATTATAGCATGCTGCCATCCGGAATTTCTTTCATGACTGTGTGAATGCCTGTTGTGGATTTTGCTCCCAAGTCCAGGCACCATGCCTCTCCTCACTTGAGGAGCACCTTCCTCTCCCCAGGTATCCAGGGAGATGGCTCTTCCATCTGTGTGTCCCCTTGAGGGTAAGGCTTCTGCTTCAGGCCAGTAATTGTGTCTGGATCTAGCTCTTGCCATACCTGGGCCTCTCGTGATCTTTTCTAACCCATAATCACATTACTTTGTTTCCTGGAAGCTGTCTACACTGCAGGTCTCTGGAGACAATGTTTAATACTCAGCAAGCAGTGATGGCAGTTGATGGTGTAGAAGTTATTCTGTTCTTGTTGCCATAGGGACAGGTTTGAGATACACTGAAGAACTATTTCACTCTGTTTTCAGTGCACATAGCAATGCTCTTGCTTCCAAAGGGGCAAGAGGTCTTTGTCTGTGGTCTTGGAGTGTCCACGCTGGCAGTTAGTGTGCTAACTAGGAAGGGAAGACTTTTCTTTGGTATCTAAGACTTAGGTGGACAAGCCCTAAACCTTGATTCGCTCCCATGTACCTGGCTTTTACAGCATTCAAGTCACCTTTCCCATATGCCATATAGATGTCAGATCTGTGCTGGAACCATGACTTACTTTCCTTCCTGACTTGATGCCTGTGATCAGAAAATCCCAATTTGCCGAGGGCCTTTTTTACTGCCCCACTTTTCTGGATCATAGCAAGACTTGTTTTCATTTGGATGCACTTGTTTTTTTCCTGGCCTTTTTGTCCCTGTCAGCAGGGAATGACCTTTTTACTGCATTGTTTCTATTCACTTGCACCCTTGCAAGACCATGAAATAGCTGCTTCCACTGTAATACTTTGTGGTGTTAAGAGTACTTGAGCAATTAATACTTCCACTGCACCTTCCAATCCATTGCACAGGCTGAGGTGGCCTTAGGGCCTTTATTCAGCTTCTGACTGAATGAATGCTTATGACCTCCCCAGGTCCAGAGCATTCCCTTGGGCCATTCTATGATAAACCCAAGTGCTTGGTAAGAGCTTTTGGGTCTTTTATATATATGTATGTGTGTATGTGTGTCTTTTTCATTTTTTAATGGTGATTAAACATAGGAGGAGATGTAATATAAACATATTACAGCTCTAAATGCTGTCAGCCAAAGTTTGTCCTCACTTCTGCTTCTAGGATATCCACTTGCAGTGTCCCAGGTTTCCCCTGTTCAGGGCTTTTTAGAGGTACTTTTTCTTTTGTGAGACTCTTGACCAGTTCAAGTACAAACAGATGGAAAGCAGCAGAGACCCAGCTCCACAGCAGCACCCAGGCCAGGGTCTTAACTCATGTGAAGTGTTTGGTACTCAGAGACAGGCACTACAGCCAGGAATTGTGTAGCCTGAGGCAGGATTCTGTAGATTCCTCTATGTGTTATGCCTCACTATTCCTACATCTTTCCTTCTCACTCCACCTCCTCTTTTATCACATCTTTCCAAGTCTGGAGCCTGGTTTTGTGTTCTGTTGATCCAGGTGATGCTTGCTTCCTCTTGTGGAATATAGAGATGTCCCTCTCTCAGGCTGATCCAAGGGCAGGAGGCTGCAGACTCAGCTGGCACTTGTCTCCTCCCTGTGCTGATGGGAATAGGAGTGGAGGCTGCTGGTGCATGGGAGCTGGAAGAGAGTTATGGAACTGTTGGTGCTTCAGCCAAGAGTCTTGCTGGCATCCTGTTCTGTCCTATGGTTTGTTGGGAAATGTTCTACACTGGAGGAAGAGTTCCCATGGGTGGTGGGTTCTGGTCCTGCTGCTGTGTATCCTGAAAGCCTCTGTCTTTTGTTCTTGGAGTTTCCATTTCAAATGCCCCTGAAAAAAAAGCAAAACTTTCTGAGCCCTAGTGAGCATTGGATACAGCCTGCTAGTGACAATCCTGCGTGGTGAGAGCCTATGGCTCAGTCCATTGCCTCAGCAGCAAGGCTGCCAGCAGAGGCTTGCCCTTCTCCTGACTACGTGCCAACAAAGAGGATTCTCCACTGAGACCGCTGTGTGTGTTTCCTAGGTAGAATTATCATCACATCACTGCCAGGGTCAATGTGAGCCTTTTTCAAACAAGTGTCAAGCAAATGTTTGCAAATCCCATTGTCCCAGGGAAAATTAACTTGCTCTGAAGTGCTGCAGGAAGCAAAACTTCAGGTTGTTCTGGAATATTGAACCGCATGGAAGCTGGAGAATTTTCCCACTTCTTCTCCATGTGGAGTAACTTAGCTTTTTCAGCACCTTAAGGGCATTGACACACATCCAGGGAAAGGAAAGTAGAAGAAATGCGAGAAATGAAAATATGAACCAGAGCTGCTTAGGCAGAGACCGTGGCTGGGATATGAGATTCTCTTTTGCTTCAGATTTCATAGTATTTTTAGGGGAAGGGGAAGAGAGATGATGTGTGTGGAGAACACACCTATTCCGCAGCTTTCTGTTTGGAGATGGGCTTTAGCAAGTGTGTGTGTATAGATAATCTCTTAAAGCAGAGGTTCTGTTTCACATTAAATTCTTAAGCACATCTCTTTAAGCATCATCACTGAGAGCTCTGCAGGGAGGGTTTGTTTAGTAGAAATACCCTTTAGAAAGTTTAAAGTTTGGGTAACTGTGGGACTAGCTTGGGTTGTAGTTGGGATGATGCTGGGATGTGAATTAAGCATGCATGGTGAAAGTAAAGCAGTGGCTGGAGTACCAAGTAAAACCTGCTGTGAAGCTGATCTTGAATACATGGTTGTGGTGCCTAACACAGAATAACAGTTTCCATTAATATAAGCTTGTAGATATACATAGAAAAATGTATGTGGCACCTGTGGATACAATTGTTTGTTGGTTCTTTGCTCAGATTTTCATCACGCTTGTGCAATGGCTGACAACCCACTTTGGCATTTTGCATCACAAACTCTACAGGGACTATCTTACTGTTGTTCAAGCGGTGCTCTTGGCCATACCAATAAGCCAGGCTATGGACAATGTGGAGGCAGACTCTATCACCTTTTCTTACAGTCTGTGCTAGTTCCTGCAGTGGAGCTGTGGGTGACTGGTGACATATCTGCGCTAGGTTTGGAAGCAAATACAACTTATTTCAGAGAAAATCTTTTTCACAGAGCAAGCCTCTGCTGGCTGGGGAGGAAGGATCACATATATTCACCTAGGCTTTCTCAGCTAGCCAGCTTTACATTCCTTTCCCTCCTCTCTTATACTTCTGTTTCTTTTTTTCCTCTCCCAAGACCCATTGTTCTTGTTCCTTTACAGCAGTTAAGACACAAACTGGGTGAGGAATGGGCCAAGCAGACAGCTTTGGAGTGCCAGGCTCATGTGCCTTCTGATTCGCAGCCTTGGCTGCTGTTGTATACCCAACATTTGGTGGCTCACAGCAGCTCGCACCACTGCCATTGTCCACAACTGCTTCTGAGTGCCAGCAAGGTGTCCCTGTCCACAGGATCAGGTATTCCAAGCCGCTCTGTTTGTTCTCTACACCTTTTTGCTCCTTCTGCATTGTTAATAGGGAATAAGCACTTTGGTTCCTAGGGAAGCCTAGGAAACGGGAGAAGGAATGGGAAGTAGTTGTTTCCTCTCTTGTCTTTGGTGTGACCCCACAAACCTCAGATGTCCCTTCCTATGGCAAGGGGTTGGACCTAGATTATTTAAGTTCCTTCTTAAGGCCCTTTCTAATCCAAACCGTTCTATGATTTTATGTCGTGGACAGCTTTCTGTTCTGCGCGTGCTATAGAGAGTAGCACTACCTGAAGAAGGATCTCTGGAGCTGGTACTAAACTGAATTTCACTTCTGCTGCCAAGGTGGTTCGTGATGGATTGTCTCCACCTGATCTGCCACCTTCCTCCAGGTCTCCAGAGCAGCAAAGGCTGCTCTCCTGTGCTTGCCTCTTGCAGTGGAGGGGCAGTGAATGAACTGTCACAGCTATCGAGCTGGGAATGCACAGTAGTCTGGAGACTGCCACTAAAACTCCTCCAGCTGCTCTTCGTGGAAAGGAACTAGAGGGTAAATCCAACAGTGTCTCCCATTCCTCAGCCACCTGAGGAAGGCATGCTTGCTGCAGCTGCCTTCCCTGGAGGGCCTTATGTAAATGCAGGAGGGCTGTTGGCTTGTGAGGAGGAAAGTGATACTTTGGAAACTGCTCAGCTCCAGGATTTAACCCTTCAGCTTCTGGAGTTCAAAAGCTCTGACTGCTTTCACATGCCAAGTAGTCCTTACTGCCCAAGCGTTCTGTAGCTGACCTGCAGGCTTCTGGGCTAGTGCGGAACAGCCCTTTCCCTTTCCTGGATTCTCAGTATCCCAGCTATGTAGATGGAAATCTGCAGGGAACAGGCCAGTGAGAAAAACAGGTGAGAGCAAGTGCCTGAGCTCTGGTTAGGGAAACTCTGGGAGTGGCTCAGCCCTCTCCCCACCTTTCCTAAAGCTCAACAGGACTCACGGAGCTGGAATGAGGGCTGCATTTGTCAAATTCTTGTCTGCAACAGCAATGCAGTTGTTTTAGATTAGTGTACAAATAGACATTAGTGTAATACATCTGTTGTTAATCCACATCTTGGTAGAAAAGAGATGCCAACACATCATTTATTAGCCACATCGATCCTATAATGTCCTTTCTTTTGTCTTTTGAGTATGTAATAGGTTCCAGGATGTCTTTTATTTCGTTGTATACCACATTTCCTCTTGTCTAACATAGCAGGACATAATGCGTTCCAGGATGTAATTTATGCCATTTTGTAACTGGACACCACAACGTATCCTAAACTTTGCTGAATATCTTCAGTGTGTTAGTTGTTGTGCTCTGCTTGCAGGTCACTCTTTGCAGAATTGATGGGTAGAAAGAGCAGGAAAACTAGCAGGAAGAAAACCAATTTGTTCTTCGTTCAAGGAGAAAAAAAGGCAATTTATTCTTAGTCCAAGGTGAGCTCAATGATCATCAGGATGCTGGTAGAGCAGGCTGTGACTCTTACACTCTTGGTTTGTTCAGAAAGTTGGACAGGGAAGTGGTAGCCCACCTTAAGAGCCTATCCTTGTCTGTGGGTACAAGATGACCCCAATAGTCTTGGAGGAAGTCCACTTGGAAAAGAGCCACTTGAGGAGTAGCTGTGATGGATACATATCTCCCTGCCTGTGGCAATAGAGGGCTGCAGCTTGAGTCTGTTTTTCTGATTGTATCAAAACTGTGCACCAGCTCTGGGTGAAAGAATGAAGAAGCCCTAACTGGCTTTTCCCTGTGTAATGATGCTAATGGCTTTGGAGCAGCAGATGACATTCACAGGTGGTGAGGGAAGCAGGGACACAAGGCCTTCTGGAAGTGGGAGAATGACTGCGATTTGCTTGTGGTGTGATCATCTGGGGAGGAATTCGCAACGGCTACTTGCCTGATAGCTTCCGCAGGAGTCTATTCCTTTTGCTTTTCCTAGGAGTGAATCAAAATCCCACCCAGAATGACGGAAGCACAGTCCCACATATCCTCTCCACTGCAATACCCAAGTGTCATCTTTGGCCTGTGCCAGATAGTCACTGTGCAGTGGAGCGGGACGCTGGAGTAACAGACTGGGTCAGGGGGACAGCGCATGATTTCAGATTAGCTTCTGCAGGGAGGAAGAAATACCATGAGCAGGAACTTTGAGTTTTAGGTTAGACCATCCTGTTCTAAACCTGCGGGAAGGTTTTCAAGAGAAAATATTGTGGCAAAATCGAGGATTTTTCTTCTTTTTTTTGTTGTTCTAACTGCAGGATCTTATGGGAGGCAATTTTCCTTGCACTGTCCCACTTCCCTGCTTTGTAGCAGATTTTGCCTGATATGTGTCTTGCATCAGTCTTGAGGTTTGAGGACTGTAGGGGAATAATGGCAATGTTAGCTGCAGCCCCAGGTTCTTTTCCTTAGTATGTGCTTGGTTTAAGCACATGAGTAGTGCAGGGAGTTTGGGAATAGGTTGTTAGGGGTAACCGAGATGTAAGACCAGAGGGAATAATGTTAATAAAACAAATTGCTGACTCGAGCAGCTTGATAACTTGGATGGGTTAGTTCTTAAGCTTGCCATAGTGTTTTTCTCCCTTACTTCCTCTTCTCCCCGCTCTCTCTCACAGGCAACTGTCATTCATAGGACCATAGGTTAGTTAAATCCAATAGAGTGTCATGCCATTAGCACACAAGTCTCCTGGGCCAGGATGTCTTGTTCCCAGGACTCCAGAGAACTGAATGTTAAAGCTTTTAAAAAGCCAAAGTGTTGTTGAAGTGACAAGCTCTTATCCCTCTCCAGACATCTCAGCACCATTCTTCTGTGAGAGGAGATAGAGCAGAATATGAAATAGCAACCAGCATAGTCAAGCAGTTAATTTTCTTGCCAAGGCATAGGAATACTGGAGGATAGGAGGGAAGGGAGAATGCAGAGTTGAATTGTGAATAACAGCCCCATGGCTCTATTGTGCTATACACACAGAACAGAGGCCCTGACCCAAGAACTTCACTTGTCTGCTTTAATTAAAAGATGGCAAAGCTGTGAACTTGTGTGTTTGCATATGAACACCGTGTGTGGATCGCAGCGTCAGAGGGTACAAACACAGCCCGACTTTCTGCGTGGTTCAGAAGGTTCAGAACTTTTTAGCACTATTGAGTCCAGGGCTGGTCGCATCAGAGCAGATAAACCTACCACAGCACAGCCCTGCAGGTAGATTGTGCTGCCTGAGCACCACCTTATCAAAGAGTAAGTTCTGTTACTGTCTGATGCATGGAGGTTTACGCTTTCCTTTTGAAGCATCTGATTGAGGTCTTTTCAAAATCTCATTCTTCCTGGCACTTCCTATTGCAGGTTGTCTTGTTGGCTGGCACCTGAGGCAGGCAGTTGCTGTTGAGAGCCTAGATGGCCACACTTTGTCCTTCTACCATAATATTTAAGAGATCTTTAGGAGGAATAGTGTGTGCCTATACACAGAGGAGGTAAGAATAACATGCTGTACATGCTGGGGTGGGTTCAGAAAAGTGTGTATAATCAAGCATAGGAAACACCAGTTGGTACAGATTTTGATAGGGAAATGCAGCATGCAGTGAGGCAGCAGGATGTGTCTGTAGGGAGCTGTAGGCAAAGCAGTCAAGACTTGGAGACTCTTGAAGCTTGATTTTCCTCTTGGACTTTCTCAGATGAAGCTGGTAGACTTTTAGGTACTCTTTTTACTTGCACAAGTCACAATCCAGTGTGTTAAATTTGGTTCCTTCCTGCCCCTGAAAGCCCCTGGAACTGCTCCAAGTTTCCACCAGCAGAGCTGAGGTCAAGGTTAAGGTAGATAGGAGACTTGGGCTGTGCTGGCAGGATTGGCTTTGCAGAGGCTTGGTGTGAGTGCATGTTTGTGGGCTTCTGCCATTCTGTGTATCTAGGCAAAAGAAGGTTTAAAGGGGAGGCTAGGGAAAAAAGGAGAAGTCATGGTGTGATGCAGTGTTTTGGCACCACTGAGTTATTTTGCTTAATAGTTCAGAGTTGATTTAATCTCTGAGATAATTAAATTGAAGGTGTCATTTCAAAAGATAACAACGTCTGCATGAGCTCTGTTAGGTTTGGCATAAGTTTCAGCTTGTTTTGAAGGGATTGAGGGATTTTCTTGTGTGTAACATGGGGGAGGAAAGGCAGGGCTAGTTTGATGGTATTTATTTCCACTTTTTCTTGCTATAAAATAAACTGACACAATTCAGGCAGAGAAACCAGTCTCTGGGATCTCAAGAGGGTGACAGCAAAACACTCCCCTGGACTTTAATGTAGCTTCTGACAATGAAGCCTCTTAGATCAGGTTCCATCTAAGTGTGTCTGCTCCTGTGACCAGCCAAGGGAGAGAAACTGGTCTGTGTAACAGCCCAGGGGTTCAGGAGGAGGCACAAGGTGCTCTGAGAGGACTGGCATCTCTGCTAACCCCAACAGAGAAAGCTCCGTGCCTGGGGTTGGGCTGAATTCAGTTTGTCTTCCCTGTGGGAGCATGTTAATCCTTGTACTTTGGGTACACATCTTCTCCAGAGTATGTGTGATGTGGTGGGTTTACCCAGCCAAAGTTTAACATTTAGCCTTCTAAATGGTATGTGATCTGCAGGTGACTGAACACATGTTCCAGGAATGAGGTAGCAGCCTGCTCCTACAGACCTTCTTGCACAGTTAAAAGGTGCCAGCCCACTGTTTTCTCAGCCAAAATCTCCACGAGTTGGCTGGGAGCCCTCAGTGGCATGCACTGTGCTCTGCTCCATGCCTGCCATGCTCCAGAACCTCCCCAGGCTGTGGCTGGGCCCCTGCCTGAGGCAAGAGCTCCCTGATTGTCCTAAGAGATGCTCCCTCAGCCCATGCCCTGCTCAGCAACAGGTTGCTGCAGTAATAGCTTGGTAGTAGGTTTCCTTCTCTTTGAACCCTGTATTGTGAGTGTTACTTCACCTAGTTGCTGGATGCTGCATTTAGTTCTTTTGGCCTCCATGCTCTGGTACCACCAGTTTAACACCAGCTGTGTGAGGCTCTATGCAGTATATGCATGTCTGTGTATTTTAGTTCAGCTCTGATGTGAGAAGTCATGTCTGAGCAGTGCTTGTGATATATTCCAATTCCTGTGGAAGCCAGCAGGGAGGTTTTTTTCCTTACTAGCAGGAGAAGCAAGGGAACTTGGGACCCCCTTCTGGTGAATTACTTAGAAAAAGAGCCAACATTTAAAATTACAGGTTTGGAATTGAACTATAAATTCCAGTGAAGTAAAAGATCCATGAATAATATGTCTTTAGTCTGAAATATAATTTGTTTGTATGTTTTAAGCAGTAGAAAGGAAATGGGATATAATTCCTATTAGTAACGTATATATTTTCCCCAAGTAAGGAGCCAGCTGTCTAATGGAAAGTTTGTGTTTGCTCCATAAATGTTGTTAACTGTTTGGTTGTTTTGGGCTCTTTCTCTAGTAGTACTCAGAGCTTTCATCTCTCTTGGTTCAAATGCTCTCCATTTGGGATTGCACATCCTCTGCAGTGTAGCTCGTGTTTTCAGTGTGAGCATGGCATCAGTTGCAACTGATTTAACACAAGTTCCAGGGATCAAGTGCAAGATTGTCTGTTTGCTCTGATTAGCATCTTGAGAGTTATCAAATCAGAGATTGAAAAGATCTTCCTCTCTCTTTGCTAACAGCTTAAATCTGACCAGCTGATCTGCGGTGTGGAAGAGGCTGGTAACACATGAGGAGGTTTTTTTCACAAGGGGCTTGTTGGATTTGGACCCAGTGTAATCATAGAGCAGTTGTGGGTGGTTTTATCCACATAATTTTGCTTATGCCAATAAAAGTCTGAGTGAACTGGATTGAAGCTGTTGGATTTGCTTCTGTTTAAGACAGAAATTGCCACAACTCCCTTTCACAGACAGGTTTATGCACTTGTGGTGCCTTTCAGTGTTTGCCCTTAATCGAGCAGAGGGGGATGGATGCCAGCAGAGGAATTTGGAGTTATCTAATTCTCTTTTATCACTGTCTTTTCACTGAGATGATGATGACATTGTGGCTGCAGCTACTCCTCTCACAGCAGGTAACTGGAAGGATTACAGAAAACCACTTTCTTCAGAATTCCTTCAGTGTAGGCTCTTTTCTTGTGTTTAAAGTCACTTTGTGTCTGGTTTTAGATCCTATACGTAAGTGACTTGATTTCAGAGAAGTTATCCTGGCTCCAAAATGGTGCATCTCATGGGTGAATTGGGGCTCACTCACACAGAGCTCTTGTGGTTCTGAAAGGGTCTGAGCTTCTGCGCATCTTGATCACCTTGCTAGAGACTTGGTGGTTCACTCTGAATTCAGCCTCAGAGAGATTTAGAGCTTAGTCTGAATGAAAAAGATGAGAGCTAAGGACTGACTGTTGTCATGCAAAGAAAATCTCCTTTCCAGGCACTGATGATTGCTGATTTTTAGGTATGTGCCCAAGAGGTGAAGAAAAGCCTTGCATTGGTCTTGCAGAAGGGAAGTTAAAATGCAGTTTGTTTTCCCTGATGCCGATAAGCAGAGCCAGTTTTGCATGCCCTGGTGTATCCTGGACAGCTACTGAGGGCTGATGGATATGATACCATGGCTGATTGATATTATCTAGGGGCCTCATGTCTCTGGAGCAGGTGGAGGCCAGGTAAGGTGCGCAATGCACATTTTGTGGTTGGCTATAAGAACTGCGATGACAGTGAATTTGTCAACAGTACAGGTCATATAAGCTGAGTTGATTTGGTGGAGGGTGATGCCTTCCAGGTATCTTGTTTCCCACTCAGCAGACCCCTTGTGCTGCATCTAGTGATGGAGGGCAGGGGTGGTTGTTGTAACTGACCTCCAGCACCACGTCTTCCCTTTGCTTCAGCCTCAGTGCCCTGAGGTCAGTGTGGTGAGGGCCAGCAGCCCACTGGAGATCATGGTGTGATACCAGATGGTCAGGGTGAGAGGTGTGATGAATCTGCCAGGCACCTCCAGAAATGAGAGAGGGTTCAGCGCCATTACCTGGGGAGTAGGACAAGAAGAGGATTGAAAGGCAATTTCAAACCATGCTGATAACTTTTAGGGTGGGGAATAAATTTCATTATTTTGAGCTGTTTGCATCCAAAAAAGTACTATCTGATTTAAAATCTCAGTGTAGATGTATTTTAACTCAGTTTTCATGTTTTATGCTCTTGTGCATGTATGAGTTGAGGTTTTTGACACATTTTTGGGCCACTGGTAGTCTTTAGCCTGAAATCTTTGGAGTTAATGTGATTTCTCACCACTCTCTCCCAAATTCCACACCCCCCCCAGACTAAAAGTAAAAATCTTGAGGTATTTGAAATTCTAACTCTTGAATCTTGTATGAAGCCTTGTCTAGATAATCTTCATTGATTAAAGATACTAATTAAACTGCATTAGATCATCATATAAACACTCTTCTTCAGGATTGAATCAACCTTAATTTGTTATTGTTTGGAATTGACTGAAACTGAATGATAGCCATTTACAGCAAAAGCATGTCTATATAGGGTTCAGCATGGTTTAACTCATTCCCTTTTTAAGGTCAGACTTTATGGACAACATAGGTTTTATGAGCTTCTGGGTAGATGAGCCCTTTCCTTTCAAATACAACATCAATCCATTTCTTCTGAATGGAATCAGGTTGTTCCAATGTGCTCTGTATTGACATCTGGCACTGTGTGAAGTATGAAGGTACAGTATGTCCAACACATGCACGTGTACAGCAAATACATGACTGTGGGAGGTCCTGGTGGGTTCTCACTGCTGTGAATCAGAAGCATCTCAGCCGAAGGCAGTGGGAGAGCACCAGCATAAAGCTGTGGCATAAATAGAAACATGGTGGAGACCTGCAGCACCCCTGTGTGTCCTGGGCTGAGCCAGAAAGAGTTAAAGAGCTCCTGTCCAGCGAGTAAGCACGGGAGCTGCCATTTGGTGCTGACAGACAGGGAGTCACTTGCTGCCTGCAGCTTCTATCAATTTCCACTCTGTTGTCAGCAGGTTGTAAATAAAATAGCTGCTGCTCTGCTCTTTGTGCTGGCTCTGGGACTGCAGCTGCCTCTGAGCAAGCGCTCAGGTCTGATTGATACCGAGGAGGCCTGGTCCTGCATGCAGCTCCATGGGTCAGGGGCAGGCAGACAGCCACCTCTTGCCCAGCAGCAGCCGAAGCAGCTTTGGGAGGCAGGAGAAAGGCAGAGGGGAGTAAGTGTTGCATTTTGGTTGGGCTGCTGCTTCAACCCCAAGGCAATCAACTGCTGTCTGATGTGAACTGGGTTGGATTTTTTGGCAGCTCTGAGAGACAAATAGGATTAAAACTAAATGGAGGAATTCATCTTTTCAGAAAGATAAATGGAAGAAAATGGAAAGGGTCCAGCTAGGCATTAAAACTTGAAATCAAGCTTAAAGTTGCTGCCTGCTCTCAGAGTTCCTCAGAAGACTTCCAAAGAGCTTGCTTATGTAGTTCTGAATATACTGTAGTCCAGCGCTGCTAGTGAGCTATGCAACTGGGGCCCCTGAGTTCTGCTTTATGGCTCTGTAGCCAGCTCCATGTGTGATATGGACCAAACTGCTCAGGTCAGCTCTTCAAAGGTAGTCAGTAATTATGGGATGTCTGGTTTGGGAGTTGCCCAATCCAAGCAGCTTCCACTAAGGCTCCTGTTGATGGTTTGGGGTAGGGAGTGCCTTAAGCAACCGACCATCACCCCCTGCCACTGTTCCTGCTCAGACATCCCAAGTGAGGACACCTGCTGCAGTTGCCAAGTTCATTTTCCACACTAGAAAATGTTAACTTTCACCTTTATCTGTTTGTTCATCTGTAAAATAGCAATGTTACAACCAATTGCTTCTCCCTAATAGTCACTGTAAGGATAAACAACAAAATTTAGTTTCCTCAAAGGAAACTGAGCTGTAAAGCAGACAAGTCTGGCACCAAGACTTCCGTGGTGGCTCTTTCTCTACAGGAGGCAAAGATGCTGTGTAATGATCTGTTTTGAACTTCTTTAGAGTGTTTCTAGTCTGGCTCCTGTGAGTCTTGTTGTCTCTGAACATGGGTGTTCCCATCTTCCAGTTTGTTTTCCACATCTGTGTAGTCATCTGGAACAGCCCTGTTCCCTGGGGGGGTTGTATAGGGAGTATTGAATTGGAGCAGTGTGGTGTTCATCCCAAGGAAATGGTAATTTGAGGTTACTCCAAAGAATAACCTCAGGAGGATATGGGCAAAGGGCGTGTGGGTTTGAATGGCAACTGAGGACCCCAAGCAAGGAAGAAAGCTTTATGTTGATGTTAAATTGCATTTGCTGCTGTGATAAATCCTGGGCTGTTCCTGTCTCCTCCTGCCTGGGGGACAGAGTATTTGGTTCTGTAACTTTAGCTGTGCAGTGTCTGGTTTGTTACACCCCTGCTCCAGAAGGGAGCTCAGCAATAAACTTTCCAGGTCTGCCTGCAGTTGATCTGCTTCAGTCCTACTGGCATTTTTGATGGGAATTTTATGACTTCTTCCTTGTAAGTTTGGTACACGTTTTGTTTTCTTTGGAGCCAGTGTTGGCTCCTCTTGCCTTTCTGTTGGAAGCTCCAGTGATCAATGCCTTTGGTTGTGGGAACTGTTGCAGAGAAGAGTTCTGTCATCATTTATGGGGGTACAGGAAAAACAGATGAAGCAGTGTAATATATGCCAAATGCTATCCTCAGAACTGCTCTTATCTGTTATCTACAGCTGTACTTGCTTAATGTTAATAGTATTTTGCTTAGCTTGACCTTTCTTTGGAGACAGCTTTAAAGCAGCAGAGTCTGCTGAAATCTGGCATCTTTGTTCAGCAGCTACAATTATCTGTGGTGATATCTATGTATGATTCACTTTTATTCCATCTGGGTCTTCCATTGTCTGTGTTTTTCAAAGTCACCTTCTGGTGAAAGCTGTCAAACGGAGAGGAGCTGTTAGAGCATCCGATCAGATTCTGAAACCCTTTGCCAATCAGCTGTAGAAAATGCACCACCTCGTTTGTAATCTGGTGTTGCTCTACCCACAGCTCAGGTAGGCTCCTGGAAATAGTAGGAATTCCTGGGTAGTGTGAGCCAGAGGGACAGATCCTCTCTTTGTGTAACTGTCACCACTTTCATAAGGTTGTGCTGACATAGGCTGGGTGACCGTCTGCTCCTGAGCCGGTCTAAGGCTCATTCATCAACCACTGAGTATTTATGCTTATTTTTGGATCTCTTTCATAATAGTGCCCTGCCTAATGCAGGGAGTGCAATAGGAATGCCAGGGCAGGTAAATGAAGTAAGGTAAATGAAATAAGGCATAGTAAAAGTTTTTATATCCCCCCATTAACTTCTGTAATCAAACAAGTTTATTTTGGAGACAGCTTTTGTGCACTTGGTCTTTTAAAGGGATTCTGTTGTTCTGTCTGGTAATGCAGACACACTTCATCTTTAACTTCTACTGCAGCACTCTTATGACCCAAGGCAAGACATCCATTCCTCTTGTAAAAGAATTGTAATTCATGCCTGGACCGTTCATGATAATGATAATACTGGAGCTATTGAAGAGCTTACTCCATGAGGCCAACAGTGGCAATAACATTTTTAATAGGTGTAAAAAATGCCTTGTTATATTACCTGCCTGTGCAAAGAAGCTTGAATCAGAGGAAGGAATAGAGTCTCTTAAGCACACCAGCTTAAGATTCAAAACACTTTGTAAGTGAAAAGCTTAAGTAATTTCCCCAGAAAGGCAGTTTGTAACATAAGCCTTCCCAGGGAATGATCCAGTGTGCAGGCTAATCATTTTGTGTGACTATTTAATCTACTATTTAATAAACAAAAATACTTGTAGTACCATGGCAACTACTGCACAGTTCAGTGCCCTTGGGACAGAGATCAGCTTCTTGATCCAAAGCAAACCTGCCTACTCTGTACTTTCAGATATACTTTAGGGCTACCTTGTGGGATCATAAGGAAGACTTTCCAAATTCCAGCAAAAATGGACACTTTTCTTTTGATGTGGATGTTTCATTCACTGCTCCAGATAAGCATAAATATACTCCTTGCTTTGGGACAAAGAGGCATTCATAATTCTGCAAGGCTTCAAGGACATGAAGGGTTCTCATATCTTTCCTGGATGCAGGTGTATTATGGATGTTACTTGTGCATAGAATCTGTGTATTGAGTTTCAGAGGAATCCCTAGCAATTGGTTCCATATGTAAGGTGTTAAAGTACCTCTCCTCCTCTGATCATGTGTGAAAAGCTTCAAAATCCTCTGCAGATTATTCTTTATATAAAAGGCTCTGTACTGTGTCTAAAAAGTGATGCTCCCAATTCCCCTCCTATTTCTGGATGTTTATTCTACATCCTGACCTCTGCAGCTGAGAGTTTTCTGCCCATCGTTTCATGCACTTTGCTCTGATGCTGTCAGATCTACAGAAGGTGGAGGGAAACTATCCTGATCCACAGCATGACTCAAAAATGCAGCTGGAATTGTGGCCACATTTCAGTCAGCTGTGTTTGTGCCACTTGATGAATGTGCCCTGGATCTATAGCTGTCACAGTGGATAGTATTTGGCCTTTTTCTGGACAGGATGGGTTTATCCTTAGGCTGCAAATACTTCTGAGCCTTCCATAGTTTGTCCTGCATCTAGAGCTGGTCGGGATTTCCCCAATAGAACTGTTTTCAGTAAGCAAACATCAGCTCCATGTGATTTGGTTGTTGTTTTGGAGGACCTGTCAAAGCTGACAGGAACCAGACCGGCAGGAATGATGTGGTGACCAGGCTCCAGGCTGCCTGACCTCTTGGTGGGCTTGGTGGCTGCCTGGCAAATTGGGTACAAAGGGATCAGGCCAGGGCTGAGCTGGGCAGCTGTGGAGAGGTGCTGGTGGGCTGAATGCCCCGTTCATCAGCTGCCTGTAGAGCTGTGGGGCAGGTAATGCCAGGCAGGCTGGAGGGCATCCATCTGGGTGCAGCTGTGTTGCTCGAAGCTTTGCAATAGCACAAAAGCACACAGACTTACAGTTTGGTTTGGGTTGAAGGGACCTTAAAGCTCATCCAGTTCCAACCACTGCCATGGGCAGGGACACCTTCCAGTAGAGCAGGATGCTCCAAGCACCATCCAACCTGGCTTTGAACACTGCCAGGGATGGGGCAGCCACAGCTTCTCTGGGCACCCTGTGCCAGCGCCTCACCACCCTCACAGGGAAGAGCTTCGAAAGATCTAATCTAAATCTATCCTAGTTTAAAGCCATTCCCCCTTGTCCTGTTGTTACATGCTCTTGTAAAAATATTGGTGTTTTCCGTTCTCCTGTGGCACGAACCACCAAGAGCTGACAATTTGAAATTGTCTTTGAAACCCAAATCCTTCTCTGGTCTTGTTAGCAAGGAAGGTCTGAGTGAGATGAATGGGGTAATTACTGCCACTACTTGCTATTTACTGCACGGGGCTGTTCTTGTGAGGTTCCTCGTTGTCTGGTGGGTGCCTGAATCCTTTTATGGTATTTCACCATGGCGGGCAGAAAAAAAAGAGAAACTTTTTGGGATTTGTTAATGTTCTCGTGAATGTGTCTTGCTGTAAGAGTTTTGGAGTAGTGATGGTGTCATCTTCTATACAGTAAATGTTTTTCTCTTCCCTTTCCCCCCTCCCTGTTTTCTGCTTTGCTTTTCTCCTCCTGTTATCCAGTGAACTTGTTTCCACTGTCTCCTCTTCTGAGTTCATAGCACCAAAGAAAGCTCCTAGTAAGCCTGCCTAAGAGTCCATTTCTTAGGTATGCATGTGTAAAATCTTGAAAACCTTTTTGGTTCTAAACCATAGCTGAAATACTAAGTTACCACAATCCTAAAACAATATATTGTGCTTCATCTAAAAAGAATCTGTTCCCCATTGCAAGATCTCTGGGCACTCTATGTAAAGTGATACCCTACTAAGAAATATAACTTATTAATGAAAGTTTTGACAGAAGATTTCATTTTGAAAATAATGTTCCCCAGAGCTTTTATAATAATTAGGTTTGAAACAAGGCTGTGCAGACACAATAATATCCAGACTCATTGATCAAATAAAACTCTCTTCTATCTCCTCCCCTCTCTTCCCCTCCAAAGCCCCCTCACGATTGGAACTGCCATAGATTTTTATACTGGTGAGCCAGAGTATGGCATGAGAGAAGCAAAAAATGAAAGGAAAAAGCAGGGGAAAGCCTCCTCCGAGCTTCCTTTGTCTTTTCCAATTATCCTTGCATCTAAAGGGATTTTCAGTCAGGATTGTAGAATCTCCTTTGCAAACCCAGTAAACTGAGATCAAGGCCTTTCTCTGAGCAGCTCTGTTTTACCCTGCTGCCTAATCTGTGCCTTTATACTGCATATAGCTGGTTAACCCCTGGATTATGTTATTGCTCTGCCTTGTCATTTTTATTGCTGTAATTAAATAATAATATTTTAATTGCATACTTTTGGACTGTATTTATGTCCTGTACTTAGAGTTTTCTTTGGATTATTTACTCTGAGCTGTGAATTGATGGTTTTGCCTTTTAGCTGTTAGGATGTGATGGGTGTGGTTGCTTTTCGAATCACAGAATAGTTTGGGTTGGAAGGGACCTTAATGCTCATCCAGTTCCGACACCTTCCATTAAAGCAGGTTCCTCCAAGCCCTGTCCAACTTGGCCCTGGCAGCCTGGGCTTCTTGTGATGTGCTGTGGCATTTCAGAGGACCAGCCTGTTCTGTCCACATCCATCTCCCCTCCTGCTACAAAGCTGTGGGTGAAACTTGTAAGGAGGCAGCTGTTAGAACTAATGGGGGTCAAGTAAATGCAATCATAAAACTGTAGAAGTCTGAGTTACACCCTCTGGCCTCTGACTTGAGGTTGTGTGTTGACTTCCAGTGAGACAAAAGAGTGGTTGGCTCCAGGTACATCCAAGTTCACCCAACCCATTTTAAGATCACTGCATGAGTTCACAGACCTGTTTTTGTCTTATGCATGGATCAGAGTCAACAGTTCTTCTCTTGCTTACACCATTTTGGGGGATGTGGCTCTTCATGCCACTTAGAGTGATTCTAGAGGATATACTGTTGGAAATGTAATGACTGGTCAGGTAACTTGGCCGGGTTTGTTGCTTGGGCACTTTAGCTTATGGCTATTAAAACCATTGTTCTGGCAGGGAGAAGGAGCTGCTTGTCCCCTCCCAGATTTAGGTATCCACAAGTAGATATTGAACTTGAAATGGCTTTGACAGTATCTTAATTTAGCTAGTGTAAATACCATGTAGACGTGCTTATTTTGGATTAATTTAAGGGCATGGATGGATATCTGCTATTCGCACTGCAGTTTAATGAGTTGCAGATCATCAGATTAGGAGGCTAGTTGACATTCTGCACCCTCTCTGCTTGTTGCAAACACTAAGTACGATCTACTGGATAAAACAAACCTGAGAGAGTGCTAACAAACAGCGTTGCTTCAGGTGCTGAGTAAGCAATGTGTTAAATTGGAGTAAATGAATCTTTTGCCATTTCCCATCCAGACCTTCAGTCAATTACTGGCCTAAACTGCAGTGGGGGCATCCACACAGTCCTCATTCCTGCTTTGCATTTTGGTGAATACTAGCTTTTGTAGAGAGCATACTGTGACACTACCATAGCTGGATGCTGTCCTACTGGAAAGGTGGGTTTGTGCCCCAGGGATTTGGCAGTGGAATCTTGAAAAAGGGGAGCATTGTGTCAATGCAGCACCGTGAAGGGAAAGCTCTGCAGGAATGTATTGCAGTTCATGTGGTTATGTGGTTTCCAGGTTGACTTAGTTGTAGATCTACTGAAGGCCATCTCATTTCTTTGCTGGCATAGTGCTTTCTCTTCAGGCCCTTGACTTTAGGATTTATCCTACACCTTGATATGGAGTAGCATTTCCTTCATTGTTCTTGGCACGGTCCAAGCTAGATGCAGAATTTCGGGCTTTGGGCAGGAGGAGGGAGAGCCTCTGGAGGGGACAGGACTGCTGTTGTCTTGTCTGGCTAGTTGATTTAATTGCCGGGAGTTCAGCAGCGGCTGAGTTTTGTTGTATGATTTGTGTTCTGAGGTTTGTCAGGAGGCCTGGATCCGTGAATCAGCACATGCTTTTGGTTTTTCCTTTTTCATTTTGAATAAATAGCACTAAATTATATTGAATATTTCTGGTATTTTATCACTCTCAAAGCTTCTCCACGCACTCAAGTCTGCTAACTACTCTTCATTAGGGACTGTAGGGATAGGACAAGGGGTAACGGGTTCAAACCGAAACAGGGGAAGTGCAGGTTAGATATAAGGAAGGAGTTCTTCCTTGTGGGGGTGGTGAGGCACAGGATGTCCAAAGAAGCTGTGGCTGCTCCATCCCTTCAAGGCCAGGTTGGATGGAGTCTTGGGTGACATGGTCTAGTGTGAGGTGTCCCTGCCCATGGCAGGGGATTAGAACTTCATGATCTTAAGGTCTTTTCCAACCCTTACTATTCTATGATTCTAACATCCCAGACAGCCAGGTGAAGAGCCTGAGTTCCAAAGTGTCTGTCTTTTCAATGAGTAAGACAGATAAATTAGGAGACCTTTTTTGTGGTCTGCCAAAGATACTGGTCGCAAAATTGGGAATAGAATCCTGGACCTTTGCTGTAGTCATCAGACCACCCTTCCAACCATATGCTTATGTTCCAGTGCTCAGCCTCTGGAAACACAAGCAATTAGTGACCTATGCTGTGCTGTTCATGCTATCAGAGACATCTCCATTTAATTTACTATCCTGCAAAAGATCTAAGCTTTTATATTGCTAGAACCTGGCTGTGTTCCTTTGTGAATTATTTACGGTAGTATTTTTGGTCTTCGGTCATCCAGTTTTGGCTAAAGCTGTTCTCCCTCCAGTTTCCTGCCATTTATCCTTCATGTCTTAAGCCAAACTGTTAGATTGTCCGATTACCACTGCAGACGTTCTCCTTAACCTCTGCCTTGGAAGGAGCGGTGTGATCAAACAAATGTTACTGAAGCTGTAGGTTAGCAGAGAGAAGTTTTTGCCTTTTTTAAAGGGATGGTGTCAGAAGTCTTGTATATAAGGAAAAAAATATCAAATTTCTGCTTGTAATAATCCGAAGTTATTTTGTAACAGGGGGAGGAGACTTGTTTCTAAACAATTGCATTTTTGCTATTGATTTTGTTTGCTGCCACTTGAGTTTCTCAGCTGGACAATGAAAAATATTCCTATTTCAGACAGATCTTCCAGCAAGCACTGCTTTTCCATCAAGAAGAGCTATGTGTGAGAAGGCTGCAAGGCATCAGATCTGCTCTTTATTTATGTTTTTTCCTCTTCAGCTCTCATGCTCCAGGATAGTGCTATGATCTCTGCATTGGCAAGCAAATATTGCTGATTTTGTAAAGGCCAGCAGAACTTTTCACCAGGATGAACTTCAGAACAACAGTAAAAGCTTACCTGTGGCAAGCTTACATTTGAAGACAAACTGTACTATCTTCTCTCTAATTATAATGGTGACTGAAATGCTGCTGGAAACATAAAAGACTAATGCATTGCCTGTAGTTGCTTTATAAGCAGGACAGCTGTTGAAAATAACCTGCTTTCTTACTGAAGGAGGAATTAACTCTTCTGATACCTGACAGGTGCTCTGTGAGTGCAAAAGATAATGCTTTTTAATAGGGGTTTTCTGAGTATTTTTGACTCTCAATGCAGATATGATTACGTAGGCAGGATGTGAGTGATAAGGTTTTAGGAAGACAACAAAGAAATTAGATTCTGAAGGGTCTGTTTATGGCAGAAGGGCACCGAAGTGGTAGAGTAAGAGATCTGTGTGTATGTGTGTGCCTGTGTCATTCCCTTTTGCCCAGTCCCACTCAGAATAAACCTGCTTAATCTTCCTTGCACCATATTACAAGTTGTGCATGGTTTTATGTTTTACCTCTAGTTTGTCTTTGGCATAGAGGCATTACAGATGATGGACTGTCATGAATGTCTTAATTCATGTTACTAGAGAATGGGAACTTTGTTCCTGCAGGCTAGTTCTCATTTCTCTACTTTCTCTATTGCTAAGGAAGAGGCTGTTTGAGGACAAGATCTTTATTTCACGGAAGTTTATCTGCTCCTGCTGTTTATTCTGCACCTGGAGTCAAGATACACGATTTGTGGCATTGTATAACCTCATCCACAGCAACCCACTGGGACAACTTGAGCAGTGTGGTAGGGAGGACACAGAGTGAGGGAGGATCTTTGAAACTGGAGAATCCTATCCTGCAAATACCCTGCAAAACAGAGAAATGTGAGGACAGCCCCGTTTCATCAGTCTTGTGGGTTTGGCTCCTAAGATTTTCATCAGCAGTGCCTATTATGTTAGTGAAGGATGTGTTTTGACAAAATATTTCATGACCTTTAAATACCCAGTGTTGCCTAGAGTTTCTCTTTGTAGTGTGGCTGTACTCTGAACTATCCTTTTGGGAATAGTTCTTCTCCCCCTTCCCATCTCTCTAGCTCCTTATCTCTTCATGTGAAAGTGTAAGACTTGGTTATGTTAAAGCAACAGTGGAGATCATGGCATAGCCTGAACAGAAAAGATCTCTCTAGTGAAGTGGCTGTGGCTTCTTGACTACTTCCATTCTATTTTGTCTTTGGGCTGTTGATTTTTGCTTTCCTGGCTTAGATGTTTTATGGCTATTAGCATCAATTTTCATCTTGGAGATTTGAATATTTCCGTACCAAATAGTGCTAAACTTCCTTTCACATCAAAAGCAGTTTTACTCAGCTAATGACCTAGGAAATCTGTCTCGGTCTCCTTTTGTAATATCTACAAGTTCCATTGCAGCTTGCTTTGTCTTTCTCAGTTTGTATTGCCCTAGGTGTCATCTGCAAACTTGTTCATGGTTGAGCTTATACCAAATAATTCACCCAAAAATGGAGGAGGCTTTTTAAAGTGGATGCGAAATGATCCAAGTAACCAGATGTGTGGCGAGAAGTTCAACCCTTAAAATGGGACACTTGAAACTTTTAAAGTCAGAGGAGTAAAAACTATTGTTTGGGCATTTTTTGCTACTTTAGCAGAAACAGCTCTGTGGACCTCTAGTGGTCTGAGGAAGAGACTTGTAACCACTGCTTTGAGGTAGGATAGATCCTTAACAAGCTTCAGAAGGCGATACAAGTTTGTAGCCTGGGTCTCTGTATGCAGAACTGCTTTACTGCAGAATTGCTGTGTTCTGCTTTGGCATTTGGATGTCAAAGCTTGAGGGACATTTAAAAAGCCAACTGAAAAAGTGCTACCCAGCAAAATGGGGAAAAATAGTCAACCCAGTCAAAATAAAATGCAGACAGAAAGGAACAATCTGAGGTCAGATTTCACCCCAACTTTAGGGCCTGTGTTCTCAAAAAAACATCACGCTACATTTCTCCCAGACTTGGATTTCATTGAACATTTTTTCAGTGAAAACTGTTCTACCAAGAGAAATGTTTTTCCTCAACCAAGACGTGTGTGTAACACAAAACATGGTATCCTTTGCATCCCAAGTGCTCCCACAGTTTGCTAGTACATTAAGAAGCAGTTCAGTGAAACAAGCTGGGAGCTGTCAACTACAACACGTTGCCTTTTGGAGGAAAGCAGAAGCTGAAATCACACAGTGTAAAAAAACATGGAAAAATGAATGTTTGCTCAAATTCCCTGTTTTTATAATGGAATTGGATCTAAATTATTGCTTTAAGCGTTAATTTTCATTGTCAGAATGCTGGTAACTCTGTTAGGAGGCAGTTTGAATCCAGCCAGGTTGTGTGCAGAAGCAGGGAGGAGTGTGGAAGATGTGTATGTGCCGTGTAGGCTGTACCTGGTTGTCTGCTTTCATACAGGCATGATGCTAGGAAGACACTAGGGGAAAAGGGAGCCAATTCCAGTTTGTGGTACACTGTCCCAAGCAGTTCATAAAACAGCATTATTTTGTTCTAAATTGCAAATTAGTCTTGACAACAGAGCATTGTATGACCACTTAGTTGTACATATTCTTTCCTGCATTAAATTGTCTGCTTTTCTAAACCCAGATTTTATTGCAGCGGTTAGTACGGAATACCCAACGCATCAGAAATGAGAGACCTCAAAGAATGATCAGGGTTTTCTTCTATGTGATTAGGCTGCGATGAGCGCCACAACAAACTAGAGGGAGGGAAAATCCGGGTCATCCTGTGCTTACCCAGCTGCAGCAGATAGAGAAAATGTAGCAGAAACACAGGCTGGCTGCTCCATTTCTAATGTGCAGTCATGGCAAAGGAGAGGAGTGTGAATTGGCACGAGCCCATCGTTTCATTTGGGAACGTGTTCATAGTAGTTATTATAAGTTTTCATGGACCCCATCATGAATTTTCCAGCAGTTCTTTAAAATGAAGCTGCTGTTGGAAATAAAGGTGCAAGTTGTTCAATGTCAAGTCATGCGCCAGAACATTTGGAAGCAGCACTTTTATTCAGGTTGCCAGTGTTAGTTCTTACAGGTACCACTTGCTTCAGACGAAACCTGATTTAAATAGAACGGGATAGGAGGGGTGAAGGCACTGAACTTGGCCTCAGGGTCCCTTGCAACTTTCCTAATGTTATCAAAGTGTCTCTGTGTTTTTTCTCTCTAATTTCAAGTTTTCTGCCAGATTGGATAGATCAGTTTTTAAATCACTTGGAAGTGATGGGGAGGTGTTTGAAACCAAGATAAGGGACTGGAATCCCTGGTGCCCATGGGCATGGCTGTGTTTGCGGTTCTTACCTTTCAGAGGTTTTGGGCTCAGCTCTTGGAATGGTGGGAATGAAGGAAAGTGATGCTGCCTGAGAATCACTTCAGCACTTTGCTCTGTATCACAGAGCCCCAGCCTCCAGGTTTCTCTGATGTTCATAAGTCTTTCTGGCTATGGCCACTGCTTTTGCAGTGTCTTGTTCTTGCATTTTGCCTTGAAGTTCGAAGTGTTCACCCTCACCTTCAGAGGCAGTGGCTTGATTCTTTTCATACTGAAGTGCTTGAGTTTCCTGTGTAGCCATTACTGCTGCTTTTGGATGTGGAGTTTGGATCTTGGCCCATTTCTAGCTGACTGATTCAGTGTTTATACATGAGGAGGCCACAATTAGTAGGTGACAGCTCGGTGCTGGCATGAAAAATGAGAAAGAAAGCATCTGAATGATAGGATGCCACTCTGCAATGCCTGCAATGGAAGGTAGAGGTCTGGTGTGCAAGCTGCACTCTTCCAACAGGAAAGGGGGCCTTTGTCTTCTGGGACAATGTTACGGCACAAAGCCATCCTATATGCTTTGAGCAGGGAGCTTAACAAATGAGCTCATTTCTACTGAAACTCTAGCACTCTGAGCGTATTACTACTATGGATTAATGTGATTCATTTTTGTCACTGACTGATTCATAGGGTGTTCTCTTCCAATTTGCAAAAGCACCTCGTGAATCATTTAAGCAGGAATTAGAAAATTAAATGCTTCTTTCCTCTTCTGACGCTAGCCCTTGGAGCCAAGCTATCTGGGGGAGGTGTGAGGGAAGGGTGTGTGACTGCTCAAAGAGTCATGTCAGCACTTTTTTCTCTGTCTGCTTGTTTCAGACCACAGCTTGGGGGACATTAGAATGTCAGGGAACCCATTTGCTCTGCTTAGTGTATTCATGTTGCAGAGATGGTTGACTATCGCTCCACAGCTGTCTGTGGGTTGTATGGATATCCATTTGATGGGTGCCTCTGTGATCATTGCTACTCACTGAGTTACAGTGCTCTCCTGTCCAACTGAAGACAGCTTTCAGCCAAATTTCCCAAATAGGCACCAGCTTTGTAGTGTCAGTTTTGGGTATCAGGCTTTAGCAGATAGCCCCAACCACAGACACTTCATTTTGGGGACAGTGGAAGCGGGCTGTAGGTACCTCAGCCTGCCCAAACCACCCACCCTACAGGCAGACAGGTGTTGTCTGTTTCTTGTGTGTCTTCCTTCAAAACTCCCTGTTGATTGCCATCACATTGTTGTGTTGAGATCAGCTCCTCCATGAGCTGTTCTTGTCCTTCCACCTCTGGAGCCACTATTTCAGGAATTGCTGGCTCTCAATCTTCCTTCCTCCCGCTCTGTCCTGCCACTTCTTGTGATCCAGTGTCTGGTTCCATCTGTATCCCAGGTGGCTTCAGTCACCTGATACTGTTTTTCCTTTGCTCTGCCACCTTGACTTTCTGGCATAGTGTTTTGGGGCTGCATTAGGTGATGTGCTGAGTACCCCCAACTGCTAATGGCCAGGCAAACACATGCCGTCATCTCAACCCTAAAGAGTACTTCTACTGTCCTTGGTTTGAAAGAGCTTAATGACTTGGCTAAAAGGATGGGTATCTTCTGGCAGGTTGGACCAGTGACCATTGCTAACTCTGGAGAGGACAGAATGCTTGTACAATACCATGTTAAAACCAGTGTCTGACAGAACTTGATTTACCAGCATGAAACAGTGAATCAGTTTTACCTTTAGTGTACCTTTTGCAAAGGGGCTTAGGTGGGTGAAAGCATCAGCTGTTGTTTCATGAGAGTGTCCTCAGTTTGCAGTGTGTTCTCTTGTTTGAAATGCCTATACTGTAGCTTTAAACCCCCAGAATATTATAAACATATTGCAAACATATGCTCTCCATGCAGAAAACCACAAAACAATAAACCTAATGTTGAAAACCACATTAAACCAAGGAAAAATCACTTTGCTAATGTTTTGTTTCATACAATTTTTGAAGACTTGGAATGGAGCGGAGTCTGTTTTCTTGGCTGCTAATCAAAGGGCCAGCATGCTTCACACAGGAAAAATGTAAACTTTGCAGGGCCAAGGTTTTTACTTTCAATGCCCCTTTCAGAAAGTGTTTTTTATGAGTTAACAAATGTTAGCCAATACTTCTCTGACAGGGACAATCAGTGTGTGGGTATCTGAGAGTAGCTGGCTTCCCTTTGGGGGACCTGGAATCACTTAGGTTTTGTTAGCCCAGTGATTAGGGTTGTTGAGTTTTCAGTGTGTCACCATTTTTGTAACCTGTTAAGGAAATAAACAATATTTACAAAGGGAAATAAATGAATGTGGATTCCTCACTTAATTGCATTCATGTCGTCCTAAATCAAGATGCTTTATTTGGATTTGCTGGAGGGCTACAGTTCTTGTCAAGGGCTGATTGATTCAGACTTTTTTGTGCCTTCATCTGGATCTGATTCCCTCTTGGAAAGTAGACCAACAGCAGAAACATCTGATAAAAGGGCTTTTCACTTGGAGCCCTTTACAACTGTAATTGCAAATTATCAGCCTGAATTAAGATAGTGGGAAATTATTAGTAAAAAGGTAGTTGGCTCAATAAGTATTCTAATTTTATCTAAGAATCTTCTGACTGCTTTCACTTTACCTTCTCTGATTATTCAGAAGCATGCCTGTTGGTCTCAAACTCAATTATATGGTCTCCTTTGTCCATGTGATCATCTCTGGGTTTAGCCCTTATGAAAACCTTCCGAAGGATAATAAACTTTGAGAGACCAGGGTGTGATGCTGGTCATACGTGCCATGCGCTGGTCCAGGGTGTGATGCTGGTCACACGTGCCGTGCGCTGGTCCAGGGTGTGATGCTGGTCACACGTGCCGTGCGCTGGTCCAGGGTGTGGTGCTGGTCACACGTGCCGTGCACTGATCCCTCTTTACTGACTGGATTATCTGCAGTGGGGAGAACTTGCTGGGTGCGCGAGGGACCAGGAAAGGCCACAGGTCAGTTGGCTGCATAGTTACTACAAGACAAGGGTATCTCAACTGCCATGTTGGAACTAATCAGTGGTCCCTCTGGCATTTCTCTATGCCTGATGGAGGATTGCCTGGGTATCCAGGGTTCCAGAAGATGGAGTGGGGCTTTGCAGTGTTATACACAGTCAGTGACTGAGAAGCCACTTGCTTCTTGCCTGGAAACCGAAAAGAAAACGAAAGCAAATCAGAAAGCCTTACGCTGCTGAAGGTGCTACTGTAGGGAGCTCTGACGCCAAGGAGATGTGTGCAGTGTGAGAGTAGAGGCTGATTTAGTTCTTCAGTTTCTTGAGTAAAGAGTTTTTGTGGGGGCCGGGCACCTGATTCTAGCTGCACCACTGGGTTTCTGTACAAAGGATCCTTCTTTGAAGGTGTCATTTGCCCTGTTTGGGGGATCCAGAGGCTGTGAGAACCTTGAACTGAGCAGTCGGTAGATGTCAGTAGAAACTGAGCCATTCCTCACCCCGTGGGACTGGGCTCTTCTTGTGCATTCACCAGAGCTGGTGGTGTGTTTGCCAGCATTGAGTGTGTTTCACTTAGTTTCTTAACTATTTGTCGATTCTTCTCCACATCAGCATTCTTTGTGTGTGCACTCCTAAGCAAACCATACAAGTATAGTTTCTTCAGCTTCCTTGGCTTTATTTCCCTGGGCACCCAACTTCTGCCTAGCTCTGCTGACCCTTTTCCTGGCCAGCTTTCCTCCATGGGCTCTGCTGCAGCAGCACCTGAAGTACAAGCTGTTAGTACAAGCTGTTCAATGTTCAGGGCTACAGCTTTTCTTTTTG
The DNA here is from genome assembly GCA_024733675.1 of Psilopsiagon aymara. Classification (NCBI taxonomy): domain Eukaryota; kingdom Metazoa; phylum Chordata; class Aves; order Psittaciformes; family Psittacidae; genus Psilopsiagon; species Psilopsiagon aymara. Next base: position 18,067 of record JANRGW010036532.1, on the reverse strand, counting down.
GGTAATGCCTTTCTTCTCTCAGAACTCCCATTTGCTCTTATGATGAATGTAAATACCTTTAGTAAAGTATGTGTAATCCTCATGAACACATGCCACGTTGCTGTGGTGGAATTCTACTTCCCTGTTTCTACTCCTAAACCTGCCTAGGTTTAGTTTTAGTCATTCTAGTTGTTCCTTAAAAGTATTTCCTATTTTTTTTCCTGTGTTTAATTTCCAAGGCTTTGGAGCCCTCATTGATATTTTCCAGGGCATTTTGAATCTAGCTGCTCTAAAGGCGATAAAAACCCACCTGTACACTGCTTTCTCAAGTGCAGGCTGTCTCCTTCAAGAGTTCCTCAGATCTACTGACAAGATCAGGATGCTTCTAAGCATCTGATGTGTGTAATTATGAATAGCATTGTTCTGAAGATTAGGAACACCACAGTATTTGCTCTTGTTGGCTGTTCAGCAAGTCACACCAGGGAGTTCCTCTTCTCCTGACACATGCTCACCCCTGCCTTGCAGTGCCATTAGTGTCATCTCAACCAGTGTCTGAGTCATCAGGATTTTGGAACCATCAGCCTTCTGGCTTCTGTCTCTGGGTGTTTTAGTTTTTTATAAAGACGTATAGCAACATCCCTAATCCATAGCCCAAATTTAGTAACCTGAACCTCTGCCCAAGAAAGTGTCAGATGAAAAGTCTTTAAGCCATTTCCTTTCCTCTCTGGATTCTGTTCTCCCATCTGTCTCTCCAGCAATAAGCGTTCACTCTCCTTCCTCCTTCAGGGTGTCTCTGCAGTCGTGAGGCAGGACTGAGCATGTGGCTACCACTTCTCTAGAGGATGGATCCAGGCACCGGGCACACTGGTGCTTCTCCTCTGCTGTTGGACGCTGCGAGCATTCCTTTTCCATTAACAGTTCCAGTGGATGTTTAGTTGCTCTGATTGAAAACACTGTCAAACAGTGGATGAAGTGTTACCAGGGCAGGAGAATCTATTTGCCTCCTCAGGGGAACTGTGAGCAGGTGCTTGGGTGGGAGGACAGGCTTGAACTGTGTTGCTGAGCACAGTCCAGGGAAGTTGCTGAACCACAAACCACTGGGGACCGGGAGGGTTTCCAGTGCAGATATTGCTGTGTGCTTGTGCTCTTCTTACAGACTTCCACAGGCAGTGACTGTTGGCTGCTGTTGACATTGGGATCCTAGGAAATCTGTGGCATGAGTCTGATCAGATTCTTACAGTGGTAATTTATATACTAAGTTCCTTGTCCAGAAGACAGAAGTGATTCTGTTACTGTGACTGGCATCTTGTTTAGCAGTGGCAGTCTGAGCTGTTGCTTATTCCCTCTGATTTACTCACAGTCAGTCTAAGCAGCCTTAGCACAATTCCTGGGGTTTATTTGAACCCTTCCTTCTTTCTTCATGAGGTAAACCAAATCAAACCAAGGAATTGCTGGCACTAAGTTATGGAGTCATAGAATACCAGGTTGGAAGGAACCTCAAGGATCATCTGGTCCAACCTGTCTAGGGAAAGCATGACTGACACTAGGTGGCCCCACTCTGCCCAGCTGAATCTTAAGTGTCCCGTATTGGGAAGTTGCCCTTAGCCCTTCCTCAATATGTTATTTTAATAACTCTTCAGGCAGGACTGCAGAATTTCTGTGATGCATTGACAATGACTGCCTCCTTTTCCACATTGCGGCTCTTCCCTATGAATCAGTTTCTTATCCTGTTATAACAAGATTGTCATATTCTCATGCAGAAGGATAATTTGTGCAGTGTTAGGTAACCCAAGGTCCTAAATTTTGGGCCTTAACCTGTGTTGCTGATATACTTTTGTTCAAAATAGTGCTGGTTAGGTGTTGTTTGATGAAAGACAGCAACTGTGTTTTGGAGGAGCCATTGAGTGGACCTGCCTGGTGAACATGTCATGATTCCTGAGTGTCCTGGTTGTGATTTGAGGTAGACCAAGGTCCAGTTTACCAAGCCGACTCAAGTACCTTGAATCATGAGGATATTCAAAGCTTAATCCAGAAGATGTAGTTCAGATCTGTCTCAGTGTATCTTGTGCACCAGATATACAGTGTGTGGTACGGGGTTTTTTTCCATGTGGTATATTTTCCCTACTAAAGCAGTTTTGGATTGGATGTGTGGTCTTTTTTTTTTGGAGCACCTTTCTTTCCAACTGTCCTTGACCTGTGTCCAAACGTACATCCCACAATCCAGATGTCTGAAACCAAATCAACCAAATTGGGCAGGAGCACTGTGTTCTGCCAGTTCCCCCTTCTGCTCACCCAAGGACAAGGCAATCCCTTGTGCAGGTCTGGACAGTATATCCTTTTTCTTATTCCACATTGACTCAGCAGGTTTCAGAGGAAGCCTAGATTTTTATCTGGCATGGAAGGAAAAAGAATCACCTTCCCATCACAGTTCTTTGTAGAAAGGATCTAGATTACCATCACAGCTGTGAATAACATCCACAGAACAGGACACATCCTGCCATCATGCCAGCTCCCCTGCCGCTGCCCTTAATTCCTGTGCAAAGGAATAGGATGTAAGTGACAGACTGTTGGATGCTGTCACAGATGCTGAAAGCTGCTCTGAGTGCAGTATACCGTGTATTGCATACAAGAACAGCCATCACTCCCTTTCGTATAGTCTGCTTGGGTCCCTGTTTGATGTGCAGTACCTCTTTCATCTGAGACTTGGCAGTCTGTGGTTTCCTGGTTGTGTTAGCCCCTTTTCAGAGGTAGAGACAAAGATTGTATTTTATTCTTTAAGGGAGTGTGGAGGAGAAGGCATTTGCAGTCCCTAGTTTGATTCTCAGTTGAGAGCAGCAAAACTTTCCAGGAAAGGATGAGTCCCCTCTTTGGCATGAAAATCAGTGGATTTCATTGCTTCTGATTTGATGCCTGACTGTTCAGAGATCACTGAGTGTATGCAGCTCTTACCGCATTCACTGGGATACAGAGAGACTGAGGCTCTTGGAAATCCCACTCGTCTAACTTAAGCTCATCTAACTGGATCACTGGAGGAACTAAGCAGATCTGTGTCATCCTTATAGTGACTTGCCCCTCACACTGTGTTTCCTTTCTATTAATATCAGGCTATGATTTAATCAACACTTTTAGTAAGAAGCACATTTAATTCCTGGATGGAAGTTGTAAATCAGAAACCTCTACAAAAGGATGTAAATAGAAACCTATGGAATTGATTTGCGAGACAGAAGGTTCTAGTTTGTCACAACTGTTACCTTACGTGTTTTTACTATCAGAAATGCTTACTTCAAATGGTGTGTTATGTTAAACAGAAAAAATATGCTGTCAGCTTGGAAACCAACCTGGGCTTACGGTGGAAATAACTAAATAAACCAGTGCAGGAGAAACTCAAAAAAGATTTTTCTGTGTAAATCAATTCAATGGAAAAGTCGTCCAACATATACTGCATGTGTGAGAAAATGTAAACCAAATACAAGGTAAAGCAAATAAAAGCAAACTAGAACCATAATCAAGGTGGTGTGAGGAATAATGGGGAATTGCCAAATATCTTTAGAATTTGGAAGAAGAAAAACAGATGACAAAAGGCCTTTTCTAAGAGGTGCTTACAGCTTGTGACACGGTGAGTCTGGCATTGCTGCCGTAGCTTCAGGGGCTTGTGTTGGTTTTAATTATGTGCTTTTGTGTTTTGACCCAGTACATGAAATGGAGAAAATGATAAGCTTGAAATGAAACAGATTAATTTTGATTAAAGAAGAGCTTGACAGAAAGAGTTTGAATTAGATAGAAACACAAGATAATAATAATTTGGGGTCCAGAGAGTCTCCCCAGGGCTCACTGGAGATGGGTGCGATGTGGCTGCACCTGCTACTGGGTGACCTGGCATGGAGATGTGCTGAGCCACAGGATCCAAGCCTAAGTGATCAAAAGAAAGATCTGTGGAAGTAAAAGAAGTCATTGCCTTGTCAGTGGCCTGATGCAGTTAAGTGCTTGATAACTGGAAAGAGTGAGAAACTAACTGATGAACCGTGCAGGTAAAGTAATTGCATGTTTCTAAGGACCTGGTTAAACAGATGTATGATTCCCAGTGTAAAGCAGCAGACAAAATCTTTGCAAGATCCCTGCTCAAACTGCAGAGTATGATTAAGTGTGGTAAAGATGTGGAATGTGCAAATACCTTTGGGAAAATTTGGAATCTCCCAGATTTCTGTGGTGCTTAGCAGCACTGTGGGCTCCTCAGCTGAGGGGAAATCACTGTATAATTGTATCTTTGGGTGATTAAACCTCTGAATGGTTTGTAATCATTAACCTATACATGCTTCCAATAAAGCTCTCCATCTGCTTGGTCTGCAGACTTCTCAGGGCCATTTGGCTCTGTTCCTTGGTTGCAGCAGTGGGTGCAAATGTGTCTGCATTCCTGCGGTGTCCGAGGAGCCCTGCTGCGGAGGTGGTGGGCACTGGTGTACATGAGCTCTCCAGTCTTTTAGCCTTAGCATGCATGTTTTAAACATTTCTTTTGGACATAAGTGAGCCCACTGAAATGTAGCATCCGATTTGAGACGCGCCACTGATTCCCATAAAACACACACAGATTGCCTGAAGTGGTTGTGGAGCCTCCAGTGTTGGAAATCTTTAAGAACCACTTAAGCAGACATGTCAGGAATGATAAGAGCAGAGCTGATCCTGCCTGGGGATGAGAGGCTGGTCAGATGGCCTCCCCAAGTCCTGGCCCTATGGCTGGAGGTCAGGAGGCATTTCAGAATGAAATGAGAAACAAAGCTGAGACCTCTGCAGCCCAGCCATGGCCAAGAAACACGCCTAGCAAGTACAAAAGAAGAATTTGAGCCACTTGCACTTCTTGAGCCTCAAAAAAAATAAGGTCCTGAAATAGCATCCAGTTGTTTAAGTGACTCAGATTTTTGCTTTGACAGTGTGCTTGGTAAGCTACATTGTTTTGAATGATTTGCTGCTCAGTTCTATGACATTTATTGCTTTTTGGATGGAAAGGAGAAAACTCCCCTAGGTCTGTTTAGAATTTGTTCATCTGTAATTTCCACGTATGTTTCCTTATTTAGTGGTTGGAGTTGGAAGTGTGTGTTGGCATTCCCTCCTTTCAAATTTATTGAGTTACTCAGAAGAGCCTCTATTCCTCTCTGTTGGGCAATGTGTACAGAAAGGCTTATTCAGCAGTTGCTAAATAGGTGATAGGTATGTGTGGTTTCTTTCCTTTTAGCTTTCTGTCTTGTTCTCAGCCTTGCTTACAACTGCATTTTGGAGTCGCCTTGCTGCACATTGGGAATGGAGAACTTTGAGGAGCTGCCCCAGAAGACCTGTGCTGGTGCCAAGGTGCAGCTCGCTCGCGCTGTTCGAGCCACACATGGTACAAACGCTATGGAAGTGGCTGGTAGATCAGTGGGGTGTGCCGGGAGGGAGCTGCTGGCCAGCCCCAGCTCCCAGCTGTGGGAACAAGGAACAGAGCCAGCAGGGGCTGTGGAAGTGGTTGATGTCATTGGGTTGACCCCCTCACACATGCCCAGCCCCAGTGTGGACATGTGGGAAATGACTGTCATCTCCCCCTTGCACACTGCTCCTGGAGCACCTCCTCCCTTTTGCTCTCAGAGGTTTTGTGGCTAGTGACTTGCTGCTTTCAGCTGTGGGAAGGATTTGGGATGAGGCTTGGAGGGTCACGAAGGTCAGTGTCTTCTGGTACGGTGATCCCAGTCCTGTTGCTGTTTAACTTAGTGTTCTGTTGTCTGGATGATTCTCTTTTCTCCAGCACACTTATCTCAATTTTGAGGGCTTCTTTGTCCATGTCTGGTGGCACCTGCGCTGGAGGTAGGACACAGCCCACCCAGGCTGGCTCCTGGGGGTGTTGGGGCTGACACCTTCCTTGCAGCAAAGCTTTACAGTATTTTCAGTCCTTTTTGATGTATAGCCCTGGCTATGGATGGACTTGCAACACTGTCACGCTGCAGAAGTAAAACTACATGTGGCTTCTCAGATATGGAGTTTGAGTCTTTCTTTGGTTTTAATTAGGGTATTTTTCTTTTCATATTAAAGGCTTGAGTTCAGAAGTCAGCTCAGTGTTAGCACAGGAGGAATGTTTGTTAGATCTTAGTTCAGCTACTGGCGTTCACTGTGTAAGGGCTTTGTCACCTTCATGAGAACCGAGAGGCAGCAGAAACCATCCAAATCCCTGTAAGGAAGCTTGCTTGTGCAGGGAGAGAAACTTAGACAAATAACTCACCAATAAGGTACAGTCACTTCAAATGAAGAGTGCGGTGTATGTGCCCACCTTCCAGCTGGCTTGCTGGTCAAGGAAACATCAAAGGCCACATAAGCAATAAGTTCCAGATTGAGCCCATGAGCTCCAAAAACTTCCACCAGAATCATGAGCAGAGGTAGAAAAGTGCCAGCATTCAAGTAATTCTTTCCAAAGTGCTGCCAGGAATGATTTAATAACGTTCCACTCCTAGCAGTGCTTCCTTGTTGCTGTTCATTTCTGGAGAAAGTCCTAGTGGCGTTTCTGGACTATATGTACATTGATTGAGATCAGGCTTGAATTCCATCTTTTTCTTTCTGTGTTATTCCAGTCCATTGCGAATCCTCCTTCTCCACCCTCTGCAGGCTAGTGAGAATTTCTGTTCTGATCCCTGTGGCATTAGCAACTCGGGTGTTAGTGTCTCATTTAAGTTCTTGTAATTTCCTCTGACCACTGCCTCGCGGAGCAGAAAGCTGCAGCAGGAGGTTGCGGCTGGTTTTCCATGCCATTTGTCAGTGTGCTTTTTCTCCTAGGTGACGCCCCAGCATAGGTCAGCCAGGAGAACCCAGTGCTGCTGGAGGTTGCTTGAAATTTTAAGCTGGTTTATGCCCTTGTACTTGTATTTCTTGTTTATATGTAGGTCACTTCTGATTCTGCAGAGGTTAGTTGAATGAATCTGCTGTGGAAGTTTAACCTTCTTGATTGAGCTGCTAGATGGTGACTTGGAAGAGCTGGTGTTTAGTCTCAGTCTTTGCTGTATGCCTCCTAAATGGCTCTCTGTGATGTACTCTGGTGTGTGGCTGTGAAATTTCTCTCCCCTGCTTAGACACGCACATCTTCATTTTGTGTCTGATTCTGTGTCTGGATGGGGCTTGGAGCAACCTGGTCTAATGAAAGATATCCCTGTCCATGGCAGGGGCTTGGGACTAGATGATCTTTAAGGTCTCTTCCGAGCTAAATGATTCTGTGATGATGATGCCCTTGCATATAGCAAGGTTAGTGCCAGCTGCTCAGTGAGTGAAGTAGGTAAAACTGTAATTCAGTTATCCTCAGAATCCTACCTAGATCATCATAGGCTGCCTGCAGACATGAAATAGAAATTTAAAGAGTTTAGTCCCTTGGCCCTAGTGTGTGTGTCTGTTTGGGGACAATCTCGTGGATAAACTCAAGCTAGGTCCCTCTCTTTTAGTGTAGCTGATACAAGGAGAGTGATAGTTGAGTTTAGCTTACAGGATTTCAAACCCTAAAACTGTACTACAAACAAGAAGAAAACTGCTTTGAGTTCCCTGCATGAAGTGCACAGGGCACTGTGTTTGTGACAGGGTTCCTTGGTTTCAGGGGGTGTTGACCTTATGAAAGGCTCAAGGTGCTCACAACTCGAGTGTGCTCTATTCTAGTAATTACAGACATTGGTTCTGAGTGAACACAAACACTGCATATGCTGATGGCAGCAACAGAAGGCATCAGCAGATGAATGATTTGTGGGCAGATGCTAACCTTGTGGAAGCTTCTGCCCCAGCCTTTTGGACTCTGCTTCTCTCTTCAGGAGCATCAGCAGGATTCATGAGAGCTGAGACTTGTCTAGAAAGGTTCCCTTTCTAATCAGAGCAGGAGGAAAGGTTTCCCAAAGGGTCTGTTTAGAACAGGAGCTGATAAAGATCCAGAAGGTGATTTCATTTGTCTGTCCATTGATCACAGGCAACCTAGGGAGACCAGACCAAACATAGACATGTAGGCTGTGTCCCAAGGTTATGTGATACAAATGCTCTTGCTTAGAAGGAGGTGGTTTTTTTAAGCTCTTGATTATGCGGTCAGTGTGTTTAGTTCCTTTCTCTGCTGCATTATGAAGTGGGATAAAATCTCAGTCTCCCTTACTTTCAAGGGTATTTCCTGAGTCTCCCTTACCTCCCAAATGCCCTGTTTCTTCTTGCCTTATGGTTTGAATATGTTGGACTAGGACTGGGGTGGTTTGTGAAACCACTAACACACAGCAACATTTAGGAGGATCAGGGATCTGTGGTCCAGAATGCAAGTATATGCTTTAAAATATGTTCCACTGAGCAGGAAAGGAGAGGGGATTAAAGCTTCACTTCCTCTTTATTTTTATGAGCTTAAGTTATTTGTCAGTTGGAAACACGATAAATTAGACAAACATTATTCTTTCCCTCCTCCAGGTTCGATGTTCTGCTTTGCATTTTACAGTGCAATGAATAACTAAGCTTCATTATCACCGAGCTGTCAGCACTGCAAAGCTATTGCAAAGCTCTTTGCCTGGTTAATTAAATTGAGTGTGCTTTGTGCCTAATTCATCCTTTGCTGCATTTGTCACTTGCTGTGTGAATGGCAGGAAAAGATGACTTTGGTTGGACCACTGCTGTTGCCTGGTGTTCACAGTTCTCTTTTCAGACCTTTACCAGGATTGGGCATCTGTGTTGTACAGTCTTGATAATGATATCATGAAATAAGGACCTCTGGGACCGTTTCATCATCTCAATTATGTGATTGAAAGATGTGGGGAGATGCAAAGCCACTGAGGTTAAGAATGCCATGATGTATAAATAGCCTTGGATAAGTGTAAGCATCAAATTGAATACAGATGGATTTGTGGACTTTGCAAACAGCTTGCTAAAGAATGTCTACACTGTACACCCAATCACACATCTATCATGGTAAAACTTCAGTGTTTGTCAGCAGGTCTGAATTATAATAAAAATACCAAATTCATACATAAGATTTGGCATGAATCACCAGAGTGCTGCACTGCAAAGGGTGGCATTGTTATTCCTGGCTTACAAGTAGAAAAGCTGGCACAGAAAGTCCTGGTCACAAAGAAGAATAGATGGGAGCTGGGGAGAAAACCTATTTTTTGAGGCGGTTTCTGTGCATGGGCAAGGATGAAGGTGCTTGGTTTTTCAAGGAGCATTATGGTATGGAGCTTTGCTTATGGAGCTTCTCCCTACAATAACCGGTAGTAGAGAGTAAGTCTTTAGACAGATGCTGTGAGATCTGCTCAAGGACTTGTCTTGGGAGTTGGTGCCGGCTCCAAAGTCAGATATGAAGCCCTCCCTGGCATATCTGCATGCTTGGAGACTGCCTGGAGCTGCTGCGTCATACTCTCTGCATTGGCCAGTATTGGGCTTACTGAGTTATGGGCTGCAAGTGAAGGCAGAAGGGTTCCCAGCCTTGCAACAGGGAAACATTCCCGTCAGCTGCACCAGAGAAAGGGGCTGGGGTAGACACAGCTCTTGGGTGTAAGCCTGGATCACCAACTCGTGCCGTGCCGAGGTTTCATTTCTCACCTCCAGATTAAATCTGATATTCAGTCTTTATTTTTTGCTGTGACTTAGTCTTCCCAGTGCTTTTGGCAAAATGGTTAGCTTTGATGTTGGTCTTTGCCAGACGCTCTTATGAGGTGAAATGCTGCCCATCCCAAACTTCCCCTGCAGTTCCATTTAGGGAAGGGTCTTTGAGCTGCCACTTTCAAGTGGTGAGTGTAGCCCTGAGTTTAAGCTCTTAAGTCACCATCAGTCATGCATTCTTTTAGTATGTGGCCTCTGTTTCTCAGACTGGAGGAGCCAAACAGGGGAGGATGGAGTCAAACTTTGAAATCTCTGTAAATGGGCCATGGCATCTCCAACTTGGGTTTGGGATGAGTCGCAGCTGTAGAGGGATAGGTTTGGATTAGACTTTGCCGAAGGATGCCGCTTTGAGACTAAAGCCCCAAAAAGATGTATGCCTTCCACAGTCTTGTTTTCAAAGACATTGAAACAAACACAGCAAGAGGAAGGTCTTTTCACAAGGCTCCAGTCCATCTGACCAGCAGCAAAATTGCTCTGGCTGGGGTTTTAATTTGGCTCATGTAGAAAGGCTTGTGCTCCAGCAGCTGGGGTAGAATAGAGAAGCATATGAAATTTAGAGTTACAGCTCTGAAGATTTAGGGGTAATAGCTTTGATACTTCTCTAAAATATGTTCTTTTCCAGAGACAATAGCAAGGAATGATCTGAGCAAAAGGACAAAAGCAGCATACCTAGGCAGTATAGGCTGCTTATATAGGAAATATTTGGGGGGGTGGCATAAGGTGTAAAAAGAAATGATAGGAAAGCTGTGTAGTAGCACTTGGTGAGCAGTTCTTCATTAATTTAGGGAAGGTTATACCTGTTCTAACTCAGCATTAAAATAAAACTCATGGGGTAAGTTCTGGGCTGTAACATTCTCCTGTGGTTAGTAGCAGCATTTATTCCAACAAGCTTAATGGTTTGTTTTAAAGATATCTTTGGTCTCCTAAAGTCAAACTCATGGCTAGCTTAAAGTTTTATGGCTGGCGGAGGTACCGATTTTCATTTTCAGTATTTCCATAGTGTGTAATTTTTATGGCTGCACTAGAATTACTGATGTTTGTGCATACTTACCAGGCTATTTAAATATTCTGGTGACTCTTAGCCCAAAACACACACACAGGCTCTCCTGGGAAGTGCCTGCTACTCGTGCACAGTTGACTCATGTGGTATGTGTTGCAGAGCAAATTTGAAGTACAAGCTGAGAACAGAGGCCCTTTGCTGAGCGAGTAAGATAAATGGCCAAAGTTATGTAATTTCTTAGCCTACATGCAGGAAACTCTGAAGTCAGTGAACCTTTGGAAAGATCGACAAATGAAAAATGCTCTTTATAATTAGCTTTGTGCATTGTTTTCAGTCTTTTGTTTCCTTATTTCTTCTGGGTTTGGTTTTTTGCTTTGTGTTCTCACTGTGTTGTAGTCCTAGGCCACTGCCAAGCTGCCTTGAAGTGGGAGAATGTAAAAGCTTGGGACACTTCATTTTCTTTGTCTTTATCTGACTGTGCTCTGTTGGGATGCAGAACAGTTCCTCTCATCCCAGGGAAGAGCCACCTATGGCAAGAGGAATAACAGAGCTTTCAGCTCAGGCATGAACAACATCATAATGAGAGGTCGAATGCAAAGCTTTTGGTTTTTGAAATGAACTTGCAGGTGTGGGATGGGGAGGGCCTGGAGCACAAGTGTGATGGGGAGTGGCTGAGAGGCCTGAAGGGATTTAGTCTGGAGAGGAGAAGGCTCAGGGGGCCCTTTATCAACTACCTTGAAAGGAGGCTGGAGTAAGGTGGGATCAGTCTCTTCCCCCAAGTAGCAAGTGATAGGACAAGAGGAAACATCCTCAAGCTGCACCAGGGGAGATTTAGATGGAGATAAGAAACAGTTCCTTCCTCAAAGGTGCTCAGGCATTGGAACAGGCTGCCCAGGGCAGTGCTGGAGTCACCATCCCTGGAAGTGTTCACACACTATGTAGATGAGGCCCTCAGTGACATGGGTTAGTGGTGGCCTTGGCAGTGCTGGGGTAAAGATTTGACTTGATGATCTTAAAGGTCTCTTCCAACCTGGTTGATTCTATTATTCTGTTTCCCTCAGAGCCCACAGTGCTCCAATCCCTGCTTTCAAACCAAGAGCCAGGATGGGCTGTAGAAAACAGGGATGGGGATAGTTCTCCAGTGCAGAGAGAGGCCTCCTGTGAAAACCTTGTAGAAGGGGTTCTGGTCTGCTGTGATTTCTGCGGTGAAGGAGCCTGCATTTCAAGTCTTCAAAGTGCTGCTGCCTCCTTCCCTTCCCCTGTTATGAGGCAAGGGGTTCCTCCCAGAGGGATGCCTATGGAGAAGGACCACTTCAAAAGGCTTTTCTTTCAAGGCCCACATTTAGCAAAAGTATAAAGCAATGCTTGGATGTGTTGTTTAAGTTTCATTTAAAGTAAATGGCTGCTAGCTGGTTTGTGTCACTGGTGAACTCGAGGTGTTGTGTGTGACTTAGATATTAACTAGTATTTGAGAGGTTGTCCAACATGATAACAGTGAATGTGGCATGGGAGTTCTTGTTCCTTTATTTAATCGTCATGTTACAAACCCCCAAACTCCAAATCAGTGTCTGGCAATGCCAGTTAAAAAGCAGGATACATTTTCATGCTCATTTTCGTAGAAGAAAAAGTGTTTTCTATACAAATGTCTGAATCTGGCCCTTTTCAAAGAAATACAGTTATTAATATCTCAGTGAAAGAAATGAGCTGATATCTCACTAATGACCTGTCAATGCTGTTGGGAGCATAGTGAATATTTTGATGTCAGCAGTTCCACATGGAGGCTGGCAGTACCCGCTGGGTGCTATGGGCAAGCAAATGAATGCTTCAGAATCCAGCTTGGAACTTCAAAACACCCATAAGCGTTTTGACTCCTGGGCACTAAGGGAAAAACCCTGTGCTTTATGAGCTCAGCCCATCCACAGTGCTTGTTTCCCAGGCTGCCTCATTTGTTCAATAGTTGGAGACAGTGTTGGATTGAATTTCCTTTTCGAAGCCCTGTCTGCTGGAGCTGCTTGCCAGCGCCGTCATTTATCAAGGGCACTACATGCTATCCTCGTTTTGAGTGCTGCTGCTCTGGAAACCATTGACTGAGGGTGAGAGAGCATAAGGAAAGGAAAAACCAAACAACAAAAGGCCATAAAAGAAAGCAAGTTAAAAATTGGCATTTGTTCCTGGAGGTGAGGAGTCCCTGGCTAATCTGAGCCTTTCAGTCCCCAGAAGCCAAACCGTAATCCAGAGTCCTGTCAAAAATGAGTTCTTTCCTAATGAAAGACTGAAGGAGGATTAAATTTGCAGCTTGCTCAAGAACAAGCTGCCTTTCTCTGTGTCTGCCTGCCCTGGACCCCCTCTCTCTGTTCATGATTTTTTTTTTTTGTTTTGGATGCATCTCCAAACAATCACTTAAGATAAACAACATGAGCAGGAAAAGCCTGGCCAAGTGGCTGAATTTGCTGAGCCGTTGAAGCCTAAACACGTGCAGGATCAATCTCCCCTCTAGCTGTGGCCTTTCCTACTGAAACTGGATCAGGTTTTTGCTGCTACAGTAAAAGTTTCTGGAAACCCCACAAGGCCTCCTTGGAAGACTGATAATCCCTTACCTGCAGCAAGCTGTGATGTGTTTTCCCTCAAATGAACTCCCAAGCCTTCCTTGTTGGGCTGCATTTCTTTCTCCTACCAGTTTAGGAAAGGGTCTGGATGAGCCAGACCAAATACCTCATCGGGTCATCCAGAAGTTGTTAAAGCTACTGATGTCTTTGAAAGCCTTGTTGTCTGAAGCAGCTGAGCCATGCACAAGCTGGGTCTGGTTGTTGGCTCCGCTGTTCCTACTGATAACCTCAGTGATTGCACAAGAAATCTTCCTGTAGCCGCCTTCATCTGCACTTGCGCACATGATTTTCAAACTGAGAGACTCTTTTTAGCCAGGTCACATATATATGTTTGCCAGCCTCTGTGTGCCTGGTTTGGGGAGCATTGCTGCTGCAATTCTAGTAAGGGCATGGAAAGAGCTGAGCATGTATCTGTGGTGTTGGCTTTGTACAGAGGATTTGCTGCTGCACTCCCCAGAGGCTTCTGAGATGCCGTGCAGTGAGGCTTATGAATCAGCATGTCACTGATGGCTGAAACTGAGCTGAACAGGGTGCTGCTGGTGAGACAGATCTAGTGGGGGAACAGGCCTAGGAAGGTGAAGCACTGGGTGTTCACCTCAGCACGGCCATGAGCAACCTTCACATCCCTCTGTTCCTCTCCCCATTGTGGTGTGTTTTAGGTAGAGGGTGTGCCAGTATGAAGTAATAGTGATTGCAGCTTCAGTCAGCCAAGTCCTTGGCTTGTCTCTCTGGGAATGCTGCGGTACCACTGCTGCCTCAGTTTCCTTTTTGGGGGCAATCTGAGAAACAGCAAGGTTCCACAAGAATGCTGTTCTGCAGCTCAGACGCTAGAGTCAGAGGTTGTTAGTGGTGTCTTCCTTTAAAGGCATATTTTATCTGTTAGCTAAACTACACGTGTTTATCCATTCTGATTCTGCAGTTGATGTTAGTGTGTTAGTTGATGCAGCACACGTGTGTTTGTTGGTGTGTGCTTTTGGCCGTCACAAACCCTGTTTTATTCAGCTGAACTGCAGTTTTCTTACTCTTAGCACTATTCAGCATTACTGTGCCTGAGGCTGACTTGCTGGAGAAGCTGAAAGTTTTCAACTAGCTGCGTCTCACCTATGCTGCTCAGAGAGGTGTTGGTCTGACCCTCTCCCTGGAGTTGCTCTCTCTTTGCTCAGGAGATACTACCCTTATTCACTGTGTGCAACCTCTGCTTCTCAGTAACTTGTTTCTGTGGTGTTTTCTTTCCTGAGCAGGTCCATCCCTCAGCCTTAAAGCAAGGGTTTTTTTGCTGGATACTAAATCCTGGGTGTCTCCCCCTCAGTCTGAAGCCCTGCAGAACATCCATATAAATTTGGGGATTTGGTCACTTAGTGCATAAGGGAAGACGTGTCTGTTCCAGGCATCTTCTGCTCTCCAGAAAGAATTGTCTAAACAGATCAAAGAAAGTATTGCAATGTTAAGACTTGGCCACAGTCCCAATCCCTTATGGTCTTCAAGCCCATCCTCCTGGAGCAGCTGCTTGTGGAGCTTCCACCAGGTGCCTACAATGAGGATTTGACACGATGCCACTTGGCACTCGGCCTCCAGCATTATGGGCTAGAGAAGGCAGCAGAGGCAGCAGGGGCTTAATCCTGCTAGAGCAGACATTTTCCAGGTACTCTTTCCTTGATCCCTCTGTCTGTCTTCTTTATCCCAAAGAGCAGGAAAATCATGATAGAATTAAAATGGGATTTGTTTGCTGCAAAATCCTTAGCAGCTGTCTCCTCAAAAGCTGCATGTTTTAGCAACCCTCCTATGGGGGTCCAAGAGGTTGGTGGTGAGGTTCAGTGGTTGCTTTTTCTTGAGGCAAGATTCATATCTCTCTTATCTTTCTCTTCTTCCTGGCAACTTCCATGCTCTGATTTCTGTGAGAGAATCTGAGGTGGGTTCAACAAGAGCCATGTGAAGAGTTTCTGTGCTTCCTAAATTTGCGATGAGGAAAAATTCCTCATCAGTTATCCTTATCTTGGAAGCTAAGGATAGCAGGTGGAGAATGAAGACACAGGGATCATACTGGTCACATTGGATCAGATCAGATATCTATCTAGCCCTGGTTCTTGTCTCTGACAGTGGCCAAGATAGCTATGGAAAAGGGTGAGTAAAAAGGCAAGTGTGTACTTTGACTGCTCTGCTAGCCTGCATCCAGCAAGCTGTGTCTCAGGCATGTCCTTAGCCAGGAGTGGGTTTCTTTCCATCTCATAGCCCTCAATAGATTTTTCTGTGACTTGATCCAACCCCTTTGAGTCTGTGAAGAATCTGGTCAAGTGCAGCATCCCTAGCATGGCGTTACAGGGTAACATCCGTGGCAAGCTGTTACACAGCTTCACTACACACTGCAGCAGTTCTCTGCCACAGACTCTGTGATCCCAGTCAGGGCATTTTGTTTCCCTCGATGTAAAATGGGGATTACATGTTCCTATTTCACAGGGAATTGGGAGGATAATATTTATAGGTTGTTCAGATGCTTGGGCTGCAAGATTCATTGAAACATACATAATAAATTAAGCAATTTCTTTTTAATCTGATTCCTTTCTGGCTTCCAAAAGCCATAAACCCAAGCTGCCTTTCTTTTCAGTCTTTGTAATTGAGTTTCTCTTTATCATGAAGAAAAGAAAAAAGCATAGGCAAATCTCTGTTGTCTTTATCATACCCAGTATTTCTGCTGGACCGTCTCTTGGTGTGGGTTTCCCAGTGTCTGACTCTGAGATACAGGATGCTATTGTGCTTTTCCTGGGATATCATTAATAAAGACTGCAGCAGAATACTGAATGTCAGCTTTGTGAGCAGAGTGCCTGACAGCTGCTAACTAACCCAGCAGATGATATGTCAGTTGAGGTCATCTTCAGGTAACGTGAGCTTTTAGCTTGGAGTCAAAGAGCACTGGGGCTCTGTAATGAAAGGCACAGGCCACCCGAGAGTGGGAATCCGCAGCCTTCATCACATTCAAACACGAGACTCCTCCATAACAGAATTTAATACAGAAGTCTGGTGTTTCTCTGATTAAAGAGTCTGAACGTCTCTCCTTGCTCTGGCTGGCTCAGGCTGTAATGCTTATCTCCAGAAAGAAGGAAAGAAAGAGGAGGAGAAAAAGAAGTGCTTTCTTGGTGTCGGGTCTGCCCTGGTAGATGGAACATTCTTCAGGGTGGGTAACTCGGTGAAATCGTTTCAGAATGATTGAGTATGTTCCTGTATTTCAGTAGGGTTTTTAATTACTTCCCCCTAAAAAAGGCTATAAGTATTCATGCTCTGAAATATGAAGCTGTTGCCCCATCTGCTCTATTCACACGGAGCAGAAACTGAAAGGGCTGATTTATCCAAGCCTTCTGTTCTCCACAACTGAGGCTTTCCTGCATCTTCTCACTTGTGTCTTTATGTCACTGTCTTTTGGTGGCAGAAATTAGACCAATTGATTGATTTTTTTAGTCAATCAGTGACTGTAAATCGCTTGTATTCCTCATGAGCAATTTATGGAGGTCTGAGAGTTCACCCCCTGAGCTGCAGTGTAGGCTTCAGCCTGGCTCAGAGGCTCTGTGGCCACGTGGCTGCTCTCATTCCTGTTTGAGGTGAAGAATTGGGGATGTGGATATAAAGGTGATAGGAATTGTTTGTTGCTGTTGGTGCATATAATTATGTTATTTGAAGACCTTGTTATTGCTTCAGTTTTGATCCCTTGAACAACTGGTTAGAATTAGGGGGTAATCTTTGCTTCTTCCCAGATCTGCCATTGGAAAATATTGGAAGAAGCAAATTGCACCCCCTTCCCCCCAACCCCAAACAACCTCAAACTCATCTCTGCCTGGAAAAAGAAACAGGGAAAGGGAATGGACATGCACTGGTTATCAGTGAGCATCGGTTTTGGATCCAGCCACACATATCAGTTTGGTTGCTTCATGTTCAACCCCCGTTACCAGTTATTTATTGTGAATTTCCAAGTGAAGCCCAGTTATCATCATCTGCACACAAATCCCCATAACCCTTAGTTATTAATTCCCCTCTTCCCACTGACCTGACTCTACATAAATCTTGGGCCTGGAATCTTTCTTCCTTTCTTCTCCCCCTTCTCCCACCTCTTTCTCTTTTTCTCTCTTTTAAATTAAACACATTCCAGAGAGAGGCCAGGAGCTGTCAGGAAGCTCTGCATTGATGGGGCTTCCTTTGGGATGTGCAGACTGATGAGATGCCTGCCCATGCTTTTCTAGTCTGCAGCAGTGAGTAAGGGGTGCCAATCCGCCTGCGGCATCTATTACTCCTTCTCCTACTCCAGGGCCACTGCTGCATTCCTGTTCTGCTAGCAGAAAGGTAGTAAGTAGTAATGGGTTCATGTAGGCAACAGTTTAGAGTAGGGTTGATGGAGATCTAAGGGACAAATGTATGAGTAGGGTCAGAGTAAGCTACACCACACTGCTGGGGTCTATGGCCTGCGATCAGACACCTTGCCTTTGCCATGCTTGGTCCTGCCGCAGTGGTATTGCTCCAGACACACTCCAAATTGAGTTATTTTCTGGTTCACATAAAACTAAAGGGAATTGATTTTGCATGGGGTGAAATATCTGAAGCAGCGTATAGCTGAGGCTTTATCTGGGGCGAGGGCAGCAGTAACCTTGTTGCTGTGGTCTGTGTGCCCATCGTCCAGCCCCTTGTGGGGCTTACCTTGTTCCTGATAGTGTGGTATTGATGTCTAAAGTTTAACTTGTTACCCTCTATAATGTGAGGACCTTTTCTTCAGTGTCATGGTTTAAGCCGTAAATCAGCCACGCAGTTTGTTTACTCACTTCCCCCTTTTTCTTCCCTCTGCTCCTGGAGGGATGGGAAGGAGAATCGAAAGAATGCAACTCCCACA
>JANRGW010036531.1:0-37352 GCA_024733675.1 Psilopsiagon aymara | reverse complement strand
TCAACCTGTGGGAGTTGCATTCTTTTGATTCTCCATGTAGCAAACTGCGTGGCTGATTTACGGCCTAAACCACGACATCTGGATATGTGTATCTGTAGTAATTAGCATTCAGTAAATAGTATTTAGTATTAGTAAATAGTATTTAATAGTATTATTATTAGTAAATAGTATTTAGCAATATTTATCTATGTTAAAATAAATCAGTGGTGCTCATTTTGTCATCTCTTTTCTTTCCTGTATCTTAGTTTTACAGATCCCTGAATATCCGGATTGCCTTGGTGGGGCTGGAGATCTGGAGTAATTGGAATAAATGTGATATAAGTGAGAATCCCTACTCCACCTTGAAGTCTTTTCTTGCCTGGAGTAGCAAGGAGCGGGTGCACAGAAAACACGATAATGCCCAACTAATCACGTAAGTTTATTTCTTCTCAAATAAACTGCTTCTAACAAGTGGTTTGGGTGGTTGGGAAATCAGTATGTAAGGTTGTATTATCCTGATATTCGGAGTGGCAGATTTACAAAGAGGCTCCTCAGCCAGCATTAAGCTCTGGCACTCAGGGCACAACCACGTTAGGAAAAGTGGATGTCCCAGGCTATGCAGCAGTCTCCATACACATGCATCAAAGTGCATCAGCTTTACTGTGTGTGTATATCACATGCAGCTGCACATGATCTGTCACAGCTGCATGTAGAACTTCAGGAAAATCTGAACTGCAAGCAAGACCTGTAAAGGGAAACTAAACCCTTTGTGGAAGTCATTCATTCCTAACTCATCCCACTGAGGCACAGGGGACATGGTACTGGGAGCTAACTGATGGCCTAACTGACCCTACTGATCCCATTAGGGCCAGTAGCTGTGGCCAGCAATGCAGATGTCATTGGAAGACCTCCTTACCTCTTCCGTGATAACTCATCACCAGTAAATAATGGCAAGTCAGGAGAAACCTGCACAACCAGAATGCAGTTTCCCTTGTTTTGTTTGGTTGTTTTCGCTTGTTGGGTTTTTTTCCCTTAAACATTACTGTATTTCATCTACCTGGTCATGTCCTGAGCACAATTTCCAGGGCTCCCATTTCAGACATGCTGGCAGGGATAATGCAGAATTCTGGCTCACCAGGCAGGAGCTGAGCATGGCTGCACCTCAGAGATGTTATCTAGTACTCTGCCAAGTCCCTGATTCCCAAGCTGGCAACTGTCAGGCTTATGGTAAACTAAGTATTCACAAACAGTTCCCAGTTACGGATCCAGAAATAGCCTTCTCTGCGCTTGTTGCAAAGCTCGGCAGGAGCACTTTTTGGCACCAGACCATTACAAAAAATAGGATTGGCTGCTTGTCCCATAAACCCAAATAGTAGTCCAAGAAAAATCTTGGGCTTAAGGCTCTCTAGCTCTGCTATGATGTCCTATGCTTGAAGATGCTACTAAAGAAAATATGTTCACCTAATACTGTGTATAAGTATGAAGCCATGGACTGCAGGATGCATTTCTCTGCCTTGCCTTCTCAAGAGCCTTGGTGCCAATTCATGGTCTTTTCTGGTCTTTTTGATTTTAGAGGTGTGCCCTTTCAAGGTACCACAGTGGGTTTGGCTCCTGTGATGGCCATGTGCTCTGATTTCCAGTCAGGAGGGGTAAACATGGTAAGTGATTGCTAATTCCAAATATGAAGTTTCTTTCTATAGCAGTGAATGCATAGGATAGATGCCTGCTAAAGCTCAGGAAGAGAATATTTCCTGGAAAGGCCTTTAGCTCCCCTGCTTATAGGCAGGAATACCTTCAATAGCTGTTTTCTACATGTAATAAGGAGAAATGCTGCATACCCCATTGACTCAGGACAAGCACAGGTAAAATGCTGATATGCCTTTTTGACCTTGCACAGGATCACTCTGATAATGCCATTGGTGTTGCTGCTACTATTGCCCATGAGATGGGACACAATTTTGGCATGAATCACGATTCAGCTGGCTGCTGTAATACCCCTGCAGAAGATGGAGGCTGCATCATGGCTTCAGCAACTGGGTGAGTTCATCTTACATGATCTAATGAAGAAATGAAGGAGCTTCACTACAAGAGCCTTGGTAGAGTAAGAGCTACAAATGCAGACTGATGGTGGGTCTGTCGCTGCCTGTTGAAGCCAGTTCTCTCTATTTGTAGAGAAAATACTGATGGGAAAAAACACTGGCTCATGTATTAGTAGTAAATGTATTCCCAATGAATTTATCCTGCCTGAGATTAGCCTTAGGTAACAGGCACCTGACAGCATTTAGAAATGGAGCTCTAAACTGTCTGGTGAAAAGGAGTATTTTCCTATCTTCAGTCCTGATAGACTGTCTCAGGATCCCTCTAGCCTGTTATCAGAGTTTATGCTTCCCACTCTGTCCTACCAAATGATCCATCAGCCCAAAGCAGGTTCAGTACATGTAGACACACATCCTTCTGCAAAACCTGGACTGCCTATTGCCAGCACATACAGAGAAACAGGGGTGACCAGAACATGGGTGACCTTGGCAGAGGTTTGCATGGGTTTCATTTCTGTGCTGCATGTGAGATGCATAGATAGATCATTGACAGTGTTTCTAAAGCATCTGGTACAAAAGCTCATGTGTGTTAGAATGTGGTAATGAGAGGGAAAGGGATTGCTTCAGGAAAGAAGTGATTTTTATTAAAAGGCACGGTGATAGGGCTATATTTGTAAGTCAGAAGACATGAGAACAGATTGACTGCATATTGTAAGAATACTGCCTGGTTTCAAAGAACCACAGAAAGCCTGTGTTAAAAAGAAAACAAATAGCTGGATTTGAGAGAAAGGGGAAGTGAGAGTGACTGGAAAGCCACAGGGATCCAGCTTCCATATTTCAGTCATGTAAAAACGTCAGATGAACCCATTCACTTAAAGCCACATTTCCCATTCCCTCAAGCCTTCCTCCTTGGGGTTTAGCAGGGAATTTTCTTCATTGACATCTTCTTTTATGGACATTATTTTCCCCAAATAAGGAAGAACATTTAGGTGAGTGGTGAAAACATCATGGCATGCAAGTAGAACATGCAACATGGATATACACATTCATGGTCATATACAGAGTGCATTACTTCTGGCACTGTAGCAACAGAACTTAATAATTCACATAGTAGAAAATATTCACATCCTTTGCAATGAGGCAGTAGATAGGAAAAAAGAAATGTTATTTTTAGCAGATAGATTCAGAAGCAGTCATTCACAGTCTGAATGCTGGATTCTCCAGCTTTTTCAGGCAGTTAGGAATAAGCCACAGCATCAGTACTGAGCAGGTAAGGACAGACGCACTGTTAGATACCAAAGTCAAATTTAACTCAACATATTTTGCTTTGATGAAGTTTATTATTTCAGGTCACTATGTTTCTAGACAGTCTTGCAGTGCAATCTCACCTTATCTTCAAATGTGATCCAAATGGATCTGATTTTGAACAGGCACACAAAACCACAATCTGCTTTAGCACAGTTCTACAGACTTCAGAGGGAGACCTGTGTCCTTTGGCACTTGTCAGGATTTGTATGTGCTCCTTTTTGGTTCTCTAATCATTGCCCACATATGTCTTGATGTTTCTCTGCACTGTCCACATTCAGGCACCCATTCCCCAAGGTGTTCAACCGATGCAACAGGAAAGAGCTGGAGAAGTATCTGCAGTCTGGTGGAGGGATGTGTCTCTCCAATATGCCAGACACCAGAAAAATGTATGGTGGAAAGAAATGTGGAAATGGCTACTTGGAAGAGGGGGAGGAGTGTGACTGTGGAGAGGTGGAGGTAACAGTTGCTCAGATCCAGCCATTTGGGGTTTAGTGGGACACTATGAGTTTATTATGTATTACACAAGTACATGTGATATGTAAACAGCTTTTGTTTGTGCAGGAAATGTGCATACCTTCCCTGTATGTAAATGTATACACGATGTAAAGTGTCATATCTAACTCACAGTATATAATAGTACAATGCATCCCAGAACTCAGGGATTCTGTAATCCATGGCTGAACAGAGGTGATGAAAACTTCATTTAAAAAAGAAAACAAAATGCAATCTTAGATGTTGCATTTCCGTATGTGAGTTCACTTTACCTAGAGCTCCATTCCTGATAATGATGGAGCTTGTCTTAGCACCGCATCTCACTTTTTCTAGTTCATACTTTGACTAATAAGACAAAAGTGAGCTGGAACCTGCAGCCCAGATTTGCCAGATGTCAAGAGTAAAACTTAGAGTATCCAGTCTGTCCAACAGAGGATACAATTATGCAGTACTGTAATTCAGCACATGATGGATATCGGGAACATATGGTGGAAGGAAGGGTGTTACTTTGTGTGCATGTAATTCATCATGCATGAGAACAGATTAGCCTCAGCCTCACACTTCGATGCTTTGGCACGTTCCTATCCTGAGCATCTGCCTTGTAAACTCCACTGCATGTCTCTGTCTTTTAGGAATGCAATAACCCCTGCTGCGATGCCAGAACCTGCTCCCTGAAGCTGGGTGCCGAATGTGCCCATGGCAGCTGCTGTCATCAGTGCAAGGTGGGATCTTGGGGTTTTCCTAAGAGAAGAGAGGAAATAATGGTGGTGGAAGTGTAAGGCTGAAAAATGGAGGGGAAAGGGAAGCAAACACAGCCAAATGTGGAGTTCAGCTCCTCACCTGCAAGCAATGGTCTGATTTTTAGGTACAACATCTACAGTGCAATCGAACTAGTGGGATCCTTTCTTTTAGATGACTGATTTAATTGAGTCCTGTGATAAGTTGTGAGTGCTGCTGGAATGAAGTCTCACTGCTTCTCACCTAGGGGTGGGATGAATCAGAATGAGTATTTCTCTCCTTTGGCTCTAGAAGAAATCTAGAGAGAGCATTTAAAGCAAACACTTCCTCTGGGGATTAATCTGAAGCTCTTTTTGCTCTGAATCCTCTTTTTTCTGCAATGCAGTTGAATTTCTTTAGCCCAGGTGCTTGATGAAGAAATGCCAGCAGAGATGACTGTATACATATGACCACTATAATTATAAATCTCAGCTTTCCTTACAGAGGCTGGTTAAAATATGTTTCTGATTTTGGAGCCAAAGATCTCCAGGTTTGCCAACAAAGTAACTCAAAAATAAACATAGGCAAGCATTTCCCTGAAACTCAGTTTTGTGTTTGCACATTTACCTCTGTGCTCTTACTGACCTACCCTGGGCATGTGGAAAATAATGTTCTAGGAATTCACCTGGACTTGCTTCTTCCACAGAAGTCTTGGAAAAACCTCCTAGATGTGCATGCCCTTTTGTTCTCCTGTCTGTTTTGGACAGGACAAGAATGAATTGGTAAATGCATTAACAAGGGAGACAGAAGTTACTCGTTAGAAAAACGTCTCCAGCAGAAATGAGAGCAAACAGTGAAACAAACTTTCCAAAGAGGGAGGGTTTTGAGGATAGATTACACAAACATCTGCCAGGAATGGTTGAGTTAAATCAGATCGTACCCTGTGGTAAAGGGAGATGGATCAGTGTCCCCCTGAGATCTGGCATCCTTATTTTGTGTGCATGATCTCATTGCTACCTAGGGAAGGGATCCAGTCATTAATTTGATTTTACACAGCTCACCCACTTAATGAAGTTACAGAGTCATTTGGATCACTGCTGACCTCAAAAAGCCTAAGATGAAGTGGATAAAGAGACACGTGCAAGATTCTTTCTCATCTACAGGGATACATTGCGCAAACGTGGAACCACAAAGGAGGCAAGCAATAACCTGGACTTTTTCCCTTTGTATCTTTTTAGCTGATGTCTCCGGGAACTCTCTGCAGGGAAAGAGCAGGACTTTGTGACCTCCCAGAATACTGCACTGGCGAGTCACCATTCTGCCCCTCCAACTCTTACCAAATCGATGGGGCTCCCTGTGATGGAGGAAAGGCCTATTGCTACAGTGGCATGTGCCTCACATATAAAGACCAGTGTATACAGTTGTGGGGGCCTGGTAAGGACACTGCTTGCAGTAAAATACACTGTCTTTTGAACCAGCAGTACTATGTAGCATCCTGCTATTATTATCCTGTGTAAGGCAGTAATACCTTCCATACCTGTTACCAGTAGCAAAGTCTGGGGAGCCTTTTCTCCTGCCCTGCATGCTTGGAAGAAGCAGCAGAAATTTTCCATGTTCACACCATCCCAGAAATAGAACAACTGAGTGGTTAGCATGGAGTGAGGTTGGGTGGAGGCTCCATAGCCACATGAGTCTCTTCCATGCAGGAGCAAGGCCAGCACCAGATGCCTGCTTTGAGAAGGTTAATGCCGCTGGAGACACCTATGGGAACTGTGGGAAGGACATCTATGGCAACTACAGGAAGTGTGAGATGAGGTGGGAGAGCGGCAGCCAAGAGCTGCTCATTGGAGACACTTTTATATAGTACAAAAATATATGCCAGTAGATGAAACCAAAACATGGATCAGTTTTATTACCCCCCTCTGCCTCCTAGAAATTACCCCCCTCTGCCTCCTGGAAACCAGTTGCATCCCTGTTGGACTTAGAGCTCTTAAGAGCTCTTCACACTGAAGCTTTAAATTTACAATTTCCCCCCCGTTTTGCATTTTGAAACATCTAGTTGATATTTTCTCAAAGTAATAGAAGAGGGGTTTTCAAATCCATAAGTTAAATGTAGCTTTTAAAGTGAGACAAAAACTTCTTAGCTGCATCTGTGATTTTGTTGAGGCTGGCCTACCCATGGGGACACTGAAATAGTGCCATCCGTACCCAGCACTGTTGCTTGGGCTAGCTCTTGGGAAGTGTTTGATGTTTTGCCATTGAACAATGACTCAACACTGCTGCTTTAATTCACATGTAGAGCTGATGCCTACAAAACTTTCAGCAAGCCAGAAATAATCACTTTAGCTTTTCCTTTGAAATCAGAGACGCTAAATGTGGGAAGATCCAGTGCCAGAGCTCTGCTTCCAAGCCCCTGCAGTCCAATGCAGTGGCCATAGACACAACTATCCTCATGCAGAGAACGGAGCTGAGGTGCCGAGGGACCCATGTGTACAGATCTGAAAGTGAAGAAAAGGAGATGCTGGATCCTGGCTTGGTGCTGACAGGAACAAAATGTGGGAGCCATCATGTAGGTACAAGCCTGTAATGGCTTGGAGAGCAGTTCAGGGTATCAAACCATTTGTTTCTTATGCCTAATGTCTTCCTAGGAGATTTTTATAACAATTTCTTAGGGGCTTCTGAGAAGCAATGGAAGAATACACACCAAAGGCCATACCTTAAGTGTTTGCCAGATGAAGGCCAGGGCCGGTGTTGAATTTGGGATTTGCTAGTTGGTTGACGTTGTCTTGCTTAAAGGTGAGACATGCCATAAGAAAGCAAGACGCCTGAAAGCTCCCTCAGAGACTTGCCACATGGGCATGGCCAAGCTTTCAACTTCTGAGGTTCCACTCCTCTCTCTGATGTGTATTAGCTGGGATTTAGGTTAGTGATTATATTTGCTTGGGAACCAGGTTAACGTCATGGCCTGTTGTCTTTCCTGGGGTATTATTGTATTGTCTGGAACCCCACAAGTCACAAAACCAGACAAGGAAGTAGCATGGTGCATAACCCAAAGAGCTAACACTGAGTTCTTGGATCCTTTCTCTACAGGTTTGCTTTGAGGGACGCTGCCAGAACACATCCATCATATTTGATTCTGAAAGCTGTAATAAGAAGTGCCATGGTCATGGAGTAGGTGTTGTCTTTTTCATCTCCATCTCAGACTAAGGTAGCATGGGCTGCCACTCATCTGTGTATGGTTGTTCAGCTCAGTTCTGATAATATGCTTAAGCTTGCTCTGGACTTCAGCCTCTTGATTTGCTCTTTTTTTCATGTCTGATGCATTTTCTTGTCTGTGGGCTGAACTATTTGAGTCTTCCTATTCTAGGTCTGCAATAACAACAAGAACTGCCACTGCAACCAGGGCTGGGCCCCTCCATTTTGCAATAAGCAGGGAAGGGGTGGAAGCTTGGACAGTGGTCCCCCCATGCCTGAAGGTGAGTAGGACCAAATCTACTATGATGGCACTTCAGAGGGACTTGAATTAGATGAGGAGCAGAGAGTGTTCCGTTTAACAAACACTGCTTTCTTGCCCTCAGGCCCTTCAGCAGTTGTGATAACTCTTGCAATCCTGGCTCCTATTCTCCTTCTCATCATCATGTTTTTATTCTACTATCTGAAATGCTGGAATAAATTTGCCATCTGTTCTCTAAAGAAGACTCCACAGTTCAGGTAAGTTGTCAGTGCAGTGCCTTGCCTGCCTGCATCCACCCCCTTCCACTGCGAGTACAGAAGAGAAGTTGCAAAGGCTGTGAGGACTATAACTACATGAGTTTGGTGGTGTAGTCCGTATTTGCTTCTCTTTTTTTTTTTACTTCAGTTAAAACACAATGGAAAATACAGCAAAGAAAAAGGAGAAAATGTACTAGGGAAATAACACTCTTTGTTTTCTTTCATGGTCAGTGACACCTCTGGAAATGGACACGCAAACCCTGCATTCAAGTTGAAAACCCCACAAGAGCAGAGGAAGGTAGGGGCAATGTCAACTTCCACCTCCCTGGGAAGAGATGCTGCTCCCTAAGATATGGGATGTGGTTCTGTCTCCCACTCCAATTAGGGAGAGGGTCTATCAAAGGATGGGAAAAGTACCTACTAGACATACTGGTGTTGCAGGCAATGTTTTCCACTATGTGGCTCATAGACCTTATGTAGATCCTCAAAAGTGTAGCAGAGTGTAAAAAGGTGGTTTGAAGTGGAAATGCCTAACTCCAGGTCTTCTGCACAGGTGATTGGCTTCCCTCAGATCCCATCAAAACCTCCTCCCCAGCAAGCTCCAGGGCTCCAAATAAACCTGCAGCAGCCACCCGCCTTCTCCACTGGCTACATGTATGGTGCCGGGCAGCCCAATGCAAAGGACACTGTCTGTCGGACACCCCCAAGCAGACCGGCACCTCCTGCTCCCAGACCCACTGTCTCTCAGGTATGTGGTTGTGCTGCTGTCCTGCAGATGTAGTTTGATGGGAGGTTTGTTCTGAGGGTGATGCTTCTTACCCTGGTGGGGTGTAGGAGTTATTGTGCTCACTAGCACATGCTCCATCTCACCACAGAACGATCACTGGTGGTCTACCTCACTTTGTCGTGTAGATGACAATGACCATGCTCAACAATAGCACACACCATTACTCTTAATTCAGGTCCCCTGATATACCTCTGACCTGGGCAAGAATTCAGGTACCTTGGATCACAAAGCAGCATTCACTTCACCAAGGTCATCTAAACATTTTTTAGCAGTAAACCAAATAGATAATGTGCCAGGAAAGAAAGGACTGTACAGATTTTTCCCTGAGCAAGCCTAGCACAGCTCTTCTTACCACTGGCATGTATTTTGCCTCCTGGAAACAAGCGTTTCTGGAATTACCAATCAGTGATAAGTCTCAGGTTCAGTACTGAGTACAAGATCTCCATGCCTTGGGATGATCCCCCAAGTATCTTCTATTTGGCCATTCCTGGACTAAAGCCTTGGGAGCTTCAAACAAATTCTGATGTGAAGCATAAATGGGACCTTTCACATGTTGCATAGGAAACATCAGACTTAACCCAGACTGACCCCATCTTATGTCAGCATCCTGGCCACAAGGTTCTTTTGCATGTTATAAGGAAAGGGTTTTGATTTACTTCTTTTGCTAGCAATTTTGGTCTAAGCTTAGTACAGATCCCACGTTGCTATTGAAAAGATGGTAAATCATTCAGACTGCCTTAACTCCATTTTACCAAATATATTCCTGCTTCCTTTAGTAGGTTAGGGACAGCAAAGAAGCCAAGGGCTCACTTACAGGATAGCAGGAGGCTGGCTCCCAGGCAGTCTCTCTCTGAAGGATAGAGAGGAAAGCAAACCCAAAATACTTTAGTGAATGGGATTTGTTTCTAGCTCCATTGTTCTTTGAACAGCCGGCACTTCAGCAGGAAAGAAAACTAAAACAAAAGCAGGAAGCTGGCTGTAGTCAATAAGGAATAGGTATCCTTCCCAGCTGGTTGTTGACAAGTTCCCCACCTTCTCCACTGAGTTCCCTCCTCAGTGCATCCAGTCTCTTTATCTCAGTCAGATCTTCTAAATGGAATGATTTTCCTAGGATTTCCAAAAGAAAACTTGCCATTTTTGAGTTGGGGAGAGACATAAGGTGTGGAAGGTACAGCAGAAATAATTCATTCCAGTCTTTGCTAGTATCAATGTCCTTCCTAGATGTTTGCGGTATCTGCCAGATTTGCTCTCCTGCTATTCCTATAGGAGCAATTTTGACCTCGTTGTTGGTGGCTTTTAGCCTGCCTTGTCCTTCCTGGAGTCACAGAGCAAGGTCCTTGGAGAGCAGTGGATCCCCAAGCATCGGCTGACGCAGCTGATAAGCATTGCATTTGTGTATAGTCTAAGGACATTGCAGGGGTGTTGGGTCCCCTCCAAGTTTTGAGTGCAGCTGTGTTTATTAAATCAACACCTGTAAGCCAAAGACAGCTCAGAGACTAAGCAACAGCAGGCAGTTGGTTCTTGAGTGGGTAACTTCTCCCTAGGGCCATGCTTTACACTGAAACTCATTAGGCGAATGGAAAATATAATGCTCTAAGTATCCTATTAGGGACAGCTGTGTGCACAAACAAAGGCATAACTGATGAGGTGGGTGCAGGCCTGTGTGTGTTTGTATGGGCATACATATATATATACATGTATACAGGGTTTACAGGCATTGTATTGGCAATCGTATCATATGAGTGTCTTGAATGAATAATGTGGCTGATTAAAAGGCTCTGGAACACAGCTTCCCTGCTACTTGCAAAATTCAAGGCTTAAAACTTCTGGATCCTGTAATTGCCAGAAGGAGGCATACTTTCATCCTCCAGCTCCATTTAGAAGGCAGAGCAAGGTGGAAACCTTGCTACCCTGTTTGGTTGTCCTCAGTTTAAAGGTAGCTGCCCAGCAGCCTAAAGCCACCGGTCTTCATGAAACTTTGTAGGTGAAAAACTCCTACATTTTGTAAACCAGTGATCACCTGTGCAATACAACAACCCACAGCAGCAGCTACCTGTGCTCCATCTGCTCTTTAGAGAGGGTAGGGTCATTGCAAGCATGGTTTTACCTGTATCCCTTCAGTCTTTGTCTCGGGCAGGGATGCTACAAGCAGACTCGCAATCGGGACTCCTGCCTAGCCTGTAAAGGTTTCTGCTGGTTTTCCTCATGCATCCACTAGATGTAATACTGCAACTGCTATCTTGTTTTCAGGTCAGGCATCTGTCCATGCTTGGAATTCAAAACTCTTTCTTTCTTGTGTAGGATATTTCTAGGCCCCGGCCACCACAGAGAGCTTTGCCAGCCGATCCCGTCCCAAACAGACCCAGAGCCTGGCCAGGCCACAGCTCTGCCATCTCGCTGCCTCCTGCACACACTAGAACCCCAGGACAACTCCAGCCTGCGGCAAAGGTAGGCACTAAGCACAGTGATGGGAAACACAGCAGCATCCCCTCACCACGAGGGAATAAAAGTATTCTGAAGGGAATAACCTTGCTATCATAGTGCAAAACACCTTCCTGCACAGTGCTGGTGGGTGGAAATGGAGAGGCCGTTGGGTTGGTTGCCTTTACTGCAGGGCAATAAAGTTTACCCGATCCTTATTGCATTTGCTGAGTTAAGCAAAACAGTTAATTCAGTTCTCCACATCCCTGAGCACTTCCTCAGGTAGGACATCTGGGAGAATTTCCTATGTGATGTGTTAGGGTATGAATGCATGTGAATGGAGACAGGCTTCCCCTGGGTGGCTCTAACATGAGCTCCAGGAGGAGAGGGCAGTGCCTGCTCTTTCATCAGCGCTCACTCCTCTCTTTTCTCTTTCTCCATCTCATCCAGAGTACCGGTGTCAGGACGGCTGGAGCAGTGAATGTCTTGAAGCCAGGCATCCGTGGGCACTCATGAAGCACACACTGTTCCTGGCTGGCTCCAACCGTCACAGGGGACTGGCTGGCCTTCATCACCCAAAAACCCATTCACGGCCAATGGCAGGGTCTTGGCTCCTCTCCTCCAGCCTCCCCTGTTTCCTATATGACTCAACAAGCTGCAGTCAGGCTTGGCAGGAGTGCCCCCAGGAGCTGCACTGGTACTTGCCAAGCTGAACTCAACCCTCTCTGCTGATAGCCTTTTCCATATAGGAATGACTTGTTTATACGGTATTTAAACATTACTGTGCAATATCCAGTGCTGGGATGCAGGGATTTCACGTGTTCCTAATCAGTTATTTAAGTCTTACCAGAGAGGACAAGCTTGGAGTGCAGGTGCTGTCCTTGATGGACTTTCATGTAAGACCCAGCCCTGTTGGCTTCCTCAGCCCATCCACACAGCTGCAGGAGCATTGGTTGGTGCTATACAGAAACCACTGCCTCTTGGGATAGCAGCTGCTGAAACTTTCTTTGGCTTATTCTCAGTTTACAGTGGGTGGCAAATGAGGCCACAACAGGGAGCAAACCATGAAAATATTCCTGGTTAAGGTAATTTGTGGGTCTCAGTTGATTTTGATTAGCTTTAATAGAGTGGATTATTTTCCCCATATAACCATCTTCAGCAAGAGCGCTGCATCCTGCCTGTCCTCCAGCACGCGCTTGTCTTGCCTCAGTGCTGTACGACAGGAAAGCATCCCCAGCGCAGCACGTGTGCTCTCACCCGTGGCACTGGGATACAGTCAAGGTACGACAGGGAAACTCTGACAAGAGCAAATAGAAGGAAGCTCAACAAAACCCAGTGCTGAAACCTTCTCTCCAACATGCGGTACCATGGATCAGTGACATATTTGCACATGTCTCCTCAGGCTGCAGCCTGTGCTGAGCAGTAGTTCAGGATGGGCTGTCTGCTCCCCATAGTGGTGAGAAACCTACCTTCAAATTGCCCAAGTGGTAAAACAACATAAATATTACTGCAACACATGGTGCTTTAATAGGGCAGCTCATTTACTCCAGGTTTTTTTTCCAGTATGTGGATGGAGCGAGCTGTCTGTGTGCACTTTAAGCAGCTGATGGTTCTGACCCTGAGGACCCTCCCTTATGACTTTCTTCATTTCTTTTCCTCCCAATAGTTTGGGCTGTTTTACATTGTTGTTTTCCTCAGGATTTTAAATTGAGACCTTTATAGTTATGCCAGACTTTTTCCTTTTTTTTGTTTTTCCTTGAAGTGATTTCCTTGGAGAACACAGGGAATGCTGGAGCTATGGTTACAACAGTTCTGTTGTGTCTGATTCTTTATGGACAAATCTTCAGTGATTGCTGCTGCACATGTGAAAAACTGTATTATTGGCCTAAAGAAAAGTCTTGTCTGATGGTTCTTTACCCAAAGCTCCAATGATTGAAAAAGACCCAAAATATATCAAAACAGATAAGCCCCAAGCACTCACTAAATGTGCAGTTATAGGTAGCAGCTAAATGACTTAAATCGTACTAGGTTTTGCAACTTCACTACCTCTTTCTCCACAAGGAAACAGTGCACAGGGTCTGTCTCGAACTTCTCAAAGATTATTCCTTGTCTTGACCATTTTGGACCTTTTATTACTTCTACATGCCTGGAACAAAAAGCATCTTAAAATATTCCCCAAAATAAGGGGTGGCAAGTGAAAAGACATCAGCTTTCTAATCTTTTAATGTCCTTTTCTGTTGTTGGAATATATTACTTATAAACAACCTATTATCAAACAACCCCCAAATCTGCTGTTTCTTGGGGCGCAGCTGATGTTGCTACATGATGGTGTGTTTTACTGCTCACAGGTGGAAGCAGTGGCTGGGCACATGCTGTGCATACACTGTAGTAGTACGGCTTCAACCACAAGAACTTGACCTTGTATCTGAGCCCTCACTGAAGACAGCAGCAGCCTTCTGCTGCAATCAGTGATCTTTATCAAGTGGCCACCAAAAAGAAATCACTATTTTCACTGTATTTGATATGATCACAAAGCCCATGGGCACACAAAGTTCAGAGAACAACAGCATGTGCCCAACCTCTAATGGAAAACCTTATCGCTGGAATATTGTAAAGTCTCCAAAAGGTAGTTTTAAGTAAATCCTTTGAAGTTTTCATATATGTGTAAGTTGAGTGAATAAGAACAGAGGAACTGCAGGAAGATTGAAGATGGTGAAACCTTGGGAGAACATATACCAAAATACATCCCACTTTCTCCTGTGTCCACAAGTTAATGGTTTACAATAATGTTCTCTATGCAAATACTTGAAGAATGCAATTCATTGTGCCTTTTGCCTGGTTTTAATAAATTTGTCAGTTGTCATTAGCAAGTGTGGGTCATTGATCAGTGTGCTATTTCATTACCTCGATTCAAACCTTCATTTTACATATGGCATTTGTCCACAGATGGCAGGATAGGGGGATAAATTACTTTTATGAAATGCAGCTCTAGGCAGTAAGGAAAGACGAGTCCTGGTTGCAGGCCTTTTGTAAGGTTAGATGCGTGGGGCATGACACCAATGATGATGGCAAAAAGAAGCTCGAGAGTTACTTGTATTATTTCCTGCCACCAAAGGAGGGCGCTGCTGGTTTATTCTATGCCCAGATGCTCTCTCTGCTGCGCCCCGCTGTCCCTCAGCCTGTTTATCCTTTAGGGCCTCACCAATAACATCAATCAAATCACGAAACGCTTTCAGATTCACCTGCAACGGCGGTGGTTTGGTTTGTGGGTTTTTTTTTTGTTTGGGTGGGGTTTTTGTTGTTTTTTTTTGTTTGGTTTTTTGTTTTTTTGTTTTTTTGTTTTTTGTTTTTTTTTAAAAAAAGCCTTTATTTTTGTTTTCCACATTCCAGAAAAACCAAGAATTAAAATGTTATTACAACAAGAGATTGCATACTTCCACCCCCTAAACCCACGCTGCATTTGCTCAGCGATGCTCAGGCCCAGGTATAACCAGGTCAGCATCTCAGACAGCATCAGTGGTCCAGGGCTAATCCAGCCAGAGCTGCCTCTGGACTGAGCCAGTCTGGCCAAGCCGGCTCAGGCTTTGCTGTTCCCTGTTTGGGATTTACTGTGAGAAAATGGGCTCCAATCTCCATTTGCAGCAGGATGGGAAAAACTTTTAACTGCAGCAATACCTTCCTTTTTCACCTTCCAGATTACAATGTTATTTCTCTCATTTCTTCATCCTCACCACTGACAGAAATCCAAGGGGGTTTTGAAGGTGACCCGTGTGCAAGAGTCCAGGTAACATCCATGCTGTAGTGAGAAAGATGGAGAGGAGTGAGCACGACCACTCTGGAGTAAACTGCATCCCTACAGCTCTGCAGAGCATCATCTGCTTATGTTTGTCTTTTAACATACAATTCATACTTCCCTCTAAACAACAAAACAAAAAAAGCTTTTGAGTTTAAAAGATAGCAGGAAATGTCATGGGGCTCCAAGAGCTGGGAGGCTCTCCAAGATCAAGACATTTCCTATGGAAAAAAATACTTAAAAGTTACAGCCATTTGGCCTTTCATCCTGAAAAGATTGTCACAGGCCACAAAGTCTTGCAGACAGTGCCAGTGTTTCTCCTAACACGGAGTTTACCTTGCCAGAGCTCCAAGCCTGAGCAGGGGTTGCCCCTCGCTAAGTGAGGTCTGGATCAGGGCCAGTAGCTTCACCGATCACATCAGCGTGCCCTGGGCACCTGATGCTAAGGAAAAAGCCCAAACAAACAAAACCCCACGTAAAGCTAAGTAACATGAGCTAGTTACTAACTAGTGCTGCAGGGAAACTCCTGCACCTCACACAAACCAAAAGCTGAAAAAGATCTCTTTGCCATGGTCCTATAAAATGATTTAATGGGTCTCCCACTGAGCCTCAGTGAATGCCTGTTCCAAAATTCATCATGTTTTGCCCATATTCACCAATATTCTTGTCCCATATTTGCAGAGCAAGTAACTAAATAAGGATGAGCAGTTTGGATAGATGCGCACCTCTCAGTCCTTGTCTCTTACCTGTCAGAGATACTGGTGTGTATTTTGGAGTTCATGCAAGTGCCTAGAAAGAGGAAAAAAGAGACAAAAAAGCACTAATCAGTGATTCAATCGGGGCCTGGAAATAAACACATCTATGGCCACCCAGGGAAGGGGTACAAAAGTAATGTTGAAATTCCCTGCCAAGAATAAGAGATAGAAAGGGGCCTCAGAGATCATATTTCAAGAGGATTTTCATTTTCAGTGGCTGCATGTATTAAAGCCCAGTAAGGACTAAACCTACTCCTTGCTGCCACACCATAACAAAGATCCAACCCAAAAGCCCGGAGAAAGACTTGGCTTGGCTCTACCAAGCCCTGGATAAGACACTGTTGGTTTTATTTTCTGCTTTTCCTTTTTTAAATTGCTCACTAGCATCCAGAACATTGACATCAACCCATTCACCCAACCTGCAGACCCTTGCATATAACACACTAAGTGTAGATCATGAATACTTTGGGTTTATCCTCTGGGGCGATGCTGGAGTTGTCCACCTCTATCAGGATGTTCTTGTCATCTCGGGTGACTGGCGCTTGCTCTCCACTCTGGAGGACCTGTGGTAGATTCCCTAAACTGACATCCATGTCTTTGAAAGCATGGAGTAAAAACACTCCCAAAATGATGGTGAGGAAGCCACAAACTGTCCCAATGATGTCAACAACAGTCATGGTGACCCACTCCTTAAAGAGGATGATGGAAGTTGTGATGACAATGGTGGTGAATAGCACGTAGTAGATAGGAAACACCAAAGATGTATTGAAAATGTCTAGAGACTTATTGAGGTAGTTAATTTGCGTAGTGATGGATGCCACCAGCGTGACGACCAGGATCCACGTCAATGGGTGCTGCAGCACAGGCTGGCCAGCAAAGAAGCCCTTAATGGCAATACCCAGGCCTTTGACTGAGGACACGGAGAAGGCACCAATAACAGAGCAGATGGTGAGGTAGATGAGGATGTTGCTCTGGCCATAGCGAGGTGCGAAGTAGAAGATCAGGAGGAAGCAGACAGCCAAGAGGATCGCAGCATAAGCAAGGAAACCTGGAAGAGGAAGAGAAGTAACTCAAAACTGAGCAGTGGGCATGGGGAGCAGTACATGCTGCCCAGCCCCAAGAGAGAACACAACATCCTGCATACCTGGTTCTTTCAGCTTAGAAGACATTTCATCCAGAGTGGTGACCTCCTCATCCTCTGGGGCATGTATCACCATCACAGTGCTGCCCACGAGGCTCAGCATGCAGCCCAGCTTTCCCAGCATGTTGAGCCGTTCTCCAAGCAAATATGAAGACAGGATGGCACTGCACGGGGCAGAAAAATGTCAGCAGGTCCTTTAAAGTCCTTTACAGAAGGAACAGCAGCTAAAATAAGGTAAAGAATGCCTTCATATGATATAAGAACACAAATTTAGAGCAAATTTGTTGGATTCCAGTGTGATATTACACAATCACATTGCATCTACTGACAGCTGAACCCGCAGAGATGCGGGTGTGATCTCCAAATCACAGCTCATGTATCGGCAAGGTGAGGAAAATGCTGAATGTGTTAGCACATCCTCAGGAATAGTTTCAAGGTCTGCAGATTCACTTATGAGGTGTTGGCCCTTACTAAGCCTTTAGAACCCAAGGAAATTATTTCTGAGAAAAACAGAGATAAAAAAAAGCCCAACCAAACAACAAAAGAGTTATATCAGTTGTAACTAAATCATCAGAACTATTAAGGCCCAGAGAAGCTCTGAGTGTAAGGGAGCTACAGATATATCTGCAGAAATATCTAGTTGTTGTCCATAAAAATATGGGACAAGACACCGGAGCAGTCCTAACTCTCAGTTTGCTTATGCATTTCACAATAACAGACTTTCTATAACACCTTCAATACTTGGAGTCATGTATCTTGATATGAATCTCCTTCTTAAAAATAAATAAAACAGGGTTTCAGCCCTTTTAACAACGAACAGAAATACAAATGCACACCATTAAAGCACCCTAAAAGCCTAGGACATAAAAGGCAAATGACAGAGTTTAAATACAAGCCTGACATTTTTGAGCTTTTAGATTTTGGTACTGTTCACTACGAGAACAAAACAAAATAAACAGAACTTTGAGTTGGTAAAAGAACTGTAATTCAGAAGAAAATAACACTGACATTTGCAAAAATTTATATCCCAAAACGCATGCTATTTAATTCATCACCTTCCAAATGATCCCCCAGAAGGACAACATCTAGAAATCACTGGACATTTTTTTCTTTAGGCAGAATAAATCATATTCCTCTCATATCTTTCTATCTTCCAAGACAAACAAGCAAACAAAAAGCCAAACTGCAAACTACAGACACATAAATCACCTTATGAGAACGCTCAGAGCCCCCAGAGGCGTGACAATCGTTGCAGGAGCAAAGGCATAGGCAGCAAAGTTGGCAGCTTCCCCTCCACCCACTAAACAAACACAAGAAAAATAAATAGCAGTGAGTTACAGCAGGCTTTCTGTGTCTTCTCTTTGGGGCTTGCAAACTGGTAAGACATCAGTTAGAGGGTGTTATCTTTTATGAGGGATTCCATGCTGCTACTAAGCAGGGCCAGATAATGGGTGTAAATCTACTACAGATTGATACAAGGAGAGAAGCATCCCTAGAGCCCAGCACTACATGGAGCAGGGCTAGTGGTGCCAGGGCTTGGTCTTGTCACAGCTAATCCATATGAACTCATTAACCCAGACAGCCGTAGTGTGTCCGGGTGGTTAATGAGGGGGGTGCAGTTGTGGAAGCCCCCTCTCTGCTAGGAGGTAGCTCTTCATCTACAAAACGTCTCTCCATGGGGTTGTGGTGTTGCTCTTTGGCTGAGATGTCCTTGTCTCCTGAGCAATGAGTTGTATGTGCTTGCTCAAGGGTTGTGCTGTGGTGGTTGTGCAGCAGGAGCTGCAAGGGCAGAGCAAGGTGGGGGTACTTGGAGCTGCTGCAATGGTGAGAGCCAAAGAAAGACTGCTCTGGAAGACTTTCTTGTAAAACCTGCTGCTTTTGGCACGGCTGTGATTCCATTTGGGAAAATACTATAATGTACAGCATCAAGAAAGGTTTTAATCCTGGCTTTAAGGGAAAACAAGCTTTGTTCAGGAAAGGAACCAATACCTAATTCTTATCACCTCTGTGCAGTAGTAGTAACCTTTCCCAGAGGCCCCAGGCATGCATGGGAGGTTGTTTGCTCTGTGCCTGGTATGCAGGCAGACCATCCATCTACCTTATTAAAGCCTGGCTTTCCAGGCATTTGATCTGGTAAAACCGAGCTATCAAGTCCTACCAGCCCTGCAGGAGGATGGAAGATTCTGTGTGGCTCACTGCTTTCCTTAAGGTGTCTGCTGAAAATGGGGGAACTTGCCAGAAAGAAAGCTTTAAACTACTAGATGCTGGCTCATTCTGCACCTGATTCAAGGGACAGACCCTGGAAAAGCTGAAAACTCAGGGAAGCAGCTTCTACTTACTGGTTAACAAGCCAGCCCACCAGAGCCAGTCTTTCAGGTAGCCATGGCCTCCGTCTCCTGAGGAAGCAAGGCACACAGATATGCATGAGTTAATAATAATCTTCTTCTTCAGAGCAAGAGATGTGAAACAGCCCTTTGTAGAGGTATAAATTGCAAGAGGAAGAGTGTGACAGAGAAAGCTTCCTGAAAGGACAGAAAATGCAGAGATGTTGTCCTGTATGGAAATTATGTTGGATCAAGGGGTTAGCAGAAACTGCTGCTTAGGGCTGGACAACACCAATATAATAAAAGCAGTGGTTTAATCCTGGGTGCCAGTGGGAATGATACCTATTGCCCCAAAGGTCATGGGCCTGGGATGCAGCCTGCCCTGCTGCAGCATGGAGCTTAAGGCTGCCCTTCAGCCCTAGGAGCTGTGGTCATCCTTGCCAATTCATCAGGATGCATCGGCCTCTCAGTGCATCAGTGCTGAACTCCAATGGACTGGTCATGATGTGAATCAAGAGCTGACCCTATGTGAGCTCCAATGAACTGGTCACGTCTTGTCTGGCGTGTTCCACTTGCCTCTTCCGGGCGCATCCGCCTGGAGCAGAGGGATGAAGGATGGCAGGGGATACTCTGTGCTGGGTACCATCCACCCAAAGACTGCTCCCTGGGACACTGCCAGCTGCATCCTACCTGCAGGGAGCCTGTGCTTCACCTCATATTGCACTGCTTCACTGTGGAGTCTCGCATGTGGGCAATAAGGTAAGGCAATGAGTTTTTCCAAACCTCATTTTCTAATTCAAGTGAGGGTTATAGCTATGAAGGAGGAAGAGAGGAAAAGGAGGCTGGTTGCCCTGTGCAGCCATTTGGTGCTATAGTTTGTGTTGCTGTATGGCTGTGGTGAATGCTCCTTACATCCTGTACCAGTGCTTATCTGTTCCGTTTGTACACTGCCTTGTATCATAGGGCCTCAGCCTGAACTGTCAGAAATCCTAACATTAACTTCATTTGCATCATTATGTGACCAAGTATTTCTGATGAAAACTGATTGCTGACATTGAAACGACTAAATGGAAGAAAATGTGCATATAAACGAAGAATGGACATACTGTGCTGGGAACTAACCCAGTTCTGGTCTTAACCCATGTGTTGTTAGACGTAAGGAGCTCGAGTTTGCTGACATTGTGAACCTTGATTTTGCTGGGTCGGAGAGCGCCTGTGTTCTTCCCAAGTCTGACCTGACTGGTCAGGAACAGCAGTGTTTGACCTGCCTTGGAGAAAAGTGATGTGCTCTCAGACAGCAGGGGTGAAACACTGGGACTGAGAGATTAAAGGGCAAGACAGGAAAAGGGGAAATGAAGAGGCAGACATGAATTATTCAGGACATGTGGAAAACTCTTTTGCTAGAATTCAGCCTTTTGTTCCTCAACAAGTTCAAATGTGATGCTTTGGTATGCCTTAAAAAATGGCTGATTTATTTGCTGTTGGGGGTTTTTGTTTGGCTGGGCTTGTTTCTCAAGAACTCTTACTGTCAGCAATGGGTTTATGTCATGAATCTCTAATTCCTGGTTAAACATCCTGAAAAACAGGGAGGGGTTTGCTCTTGTTTTACTCACTTGGCTCTGTTGTCAGAGAAGTTCATGATGGAGGTAAAGAGAGAGGCATTTTTTACAGTCAAAACAATAGTGGTATTTCATTGTGCAAATACAATGCCAAAAAGCAAACCTTTTTGAGGTCAGCAGTTGCATGTGGCCAGCTTAATGGCAGAGAATGGAGATGGACCTGAGACTGGCCTGCAGCTCGGGCGCTGTTGGCAGCTTTGCTGGTTGACTCTGGACTTGATCCATGCCTCTATGTCTTGATTTGGAGACAGTGATATTTACTTCCTTTGTAAAATGAATCAAGAATTGTTCCTAGGCCAGAACTGGGCAGCAGTAGTATTTTAATTATGATTATTTTGTTTTGTAGCTATGCAAGTAGGTCAGTGCCAGGTAGGGCTTAAGCTGCTGCTAGAGTGCATGTTTACAGTGCTGATGGGATGTGTCAATTCCACAGTGCAATTCTGCTGTAGGCAGTGTTCCTCCACCATTTCCCATCCACATATATGTGCACATAAACACACGCCTCTCCCTGAGAGCTGGGTGCTAGAAGAAAGTTATCCACACATTGTTGAGCGACATAGCTTGGAAGTATCTTTCCTGAAGACCACAAGCAGAGTTCACACAGATTGCAGGCAGGCAGTCTTGCACTAATGAATGGCTTTTCCTAATGCAATTAAAGCACATGGGGCCTCATCCTTGTCTCAGTGACTTGATGGTAAAGCTGCCTAGTGCATCAGGAAGGGCAAGAGTGGTGTCATGGAGCTGTGCTGTTCTGCTATTTGGCATGGTGATGACTTGTACCTTTGTGCAAACGGGCCCATTTCAAAGACCTTTCACGCTGACTGTTCACACACAGCCCAGCTGCAATGGACATGTATTATTCCTCTTATCACACAGTGCATGTGACTTCCTATCTGCAGTGCAAGGCAGGGGAATGCTGCTTTTAGCTCAGCCATTCCAGTGCATGGGTCTGTAAATTAGCTCCTCTGATCCAACACAGTGCTGATATCTGTGTCTTGCAAAAATACATCCACAGAAGCTCTTATTTACATTGCTTGTGGAAGCTGATGTGCATCCAGAGGTGCTGTCTTATGAGTGCTGGAGTACTGGGAACAGGTGTATCTTCCCCTTTTTACCCCCACAAAAACCATACCTGCCCTGGTGCCTCCCTTCTCCACCAGCCGTAGCAGCCCCTTCTTCTTGAGGATGACACTACTTCCGATGAGGAAGCTGGAGAAGACAGCCAAGCCCAGGCCAATGTAGAATCCATAACTGGTTTCCAGCCGAGTTACCCAGGAGTTACCCGAAGTCCCATTGTCCCAGACAGGGTCAGCATTGCCAATCACTTGGCACACAACCCGGTGGGAAAGGCACGAAAGGGTGATCAGGGACCCTGTGGAGACAAACAAGCAAATTATTGATATGACTATCAAAAGTGCCTCTATTGTCCTCTGGACTCCTTCAGGTGTCCCTCTGAGCAGCCACATATGCTCTCACCCTAAATGCACATACCCACCAGCTCCTAGGACACCTCTTTAACTGTACATGGAAATAGCAAGGTGTTGAGTGATAGATTTATGGTGTTCAAGCAGCTCATTGACACTGAATGTGCCTGCCAGTCTAGAAAACTGCCACAGGTTTCTACACTGGAAATGGGAAAGCCATAAGGATTACTATAATAAAGAAATTAGAATTTCCAAATATTTATGTCAGAGTCTCTGCACCAAGCCCCAATGTCATGGGTTTGAGCTATGCCTTATCAACACTCAACCTTGTTAATTCAAAGGCTTTTGTGCTTTCCTGCCAACTAATCCTTCCATCTGCCAACATGCCAGCTTTGGGTTTGATGTGGAGCGATGCCAGTACTTTGTAACTGTGCATCCGTTCCAGCTCTGTGTTCTGA
Organism: Psilopsiagon aymara; assembly: GCA_024733675.1. NCBI lineage: Eukaryota > Metazoa > Chordata > Aves > Psittaciformes > Psittacidae > Psilopsiagon > Psilopsiagon aymara. The sequence goes on along the minus strand of JANRGW010036531.1, from coordinate 14,387 downwards.
GCAGTGCCATGGGATCGCTTGTAAAATAACAACAGCCTCGTCCTGGTCCAAACTTTAATCTCTGTTGTCTCTACTATCTAAGGGTTTTATTCTATTTGTAGAGTGCCTGGGTGCACACCAAGGCCTGCCAGTGTGGAAGGACTGAAAGCAGACAGTTTCTGCTGTTAACACCAAAAGCATTAACCCCCTGTGTTTCTAGCCAAGGTGTGTTTCTGTGTGCGGGAGGGAAAATTGCACAGTATATTCCTACCCTCACACCCCTACCACACCCAGCACATCTCCCTATTTCAGTCTTCACTTTGTGTGTAGTAAAGGCAGCGTGACTGACTCTGGGGAATGGGGCAGCCAGGCAGAGTGTCACGAGAGTCCCTTTGTAGGAAAATACTCTAAGCTTCTATCTAAACTCAAAGGAATTACAGAGTAAGTATTCCTGTCTTGCAGTGCAGTGGCTGAACTGCTCATAGTCCTGCTTGGCAGCCCCAGATTTTCCCAAAGGGACTGGCTAGTGCTTCTATCACTGCACTCCCAGCCCCTGGGCATGTGTAGCTGAGGATTTGGATCTGAACTGGGTCCAAACTTTTTCTAATGGAAAAAAATCCAGTGCCTTTCTGGATGAGTTTTCAAAGATTCCTTAATAGGGCTCTTCTCTAAGAGAGAAATATCCTTGATTGTGGAAGTATTTCCTGAGAAACAGGGGGGCATCTTGCCCCCTCGGCAGGGTAAAAGCCTCCGCAACGTGCTACTAGGAACAGACATAAGGCAGTGGGATGCGGCGACTACCAAATGGATCAAGTAGTCTTTAAGGGAGAAAAACTAAACCCCAGCTTGTCTGCGTCTGCGCTGGCAGCGCAGCTGCGTGTGGCTTGCGCATGAAGTGAGGTTTCCCTTTCCTGTACAGACCTCGCAAAAAGGAAAAGAGTTCCTAAGTCCAGAACACCAAAGCAGTGACCGAGAACAGCCCCGAAGCCGGGCAGGGTACGCCCGGGGAACCGCGGCTACCGCCCCCTCCCCAGGGCTCGCCCCGCTGCCCCGCTCCGGGGCGCACCCACCGTTGCTGCAGCTGCTGTTGGTCTCCATCTCCTCCGCGCTCCGGAAGGCTCAGAGCATCGCGGCGGCGCGGGCAGCAGCCGGAGCTGGGCCGGGCTGCCCGCTCACCTGCCCGCACACCGGCCCGCCCGGCGCCGCCTCCCCCGCCACGGCACGGGGTTGGCTCTGCGCAGAGGGTGCCGGGCAAGCTCCGCACCTTCCTCGGGGCGGACGCGTCTGGCCCCGCTGCCGCTGCAGGAGACCGGGGGGGTGGTTGGGTGCGATGGGAGCACAGCTGCGGGACGTGGGGTGCACACCGGGTGGCTTGTGTGTGCTGCGAGCTGCGGACTTCATACATGCATGGAGTATGGTGGAACATGAAAGTGAACGTCAGACATTGCCTGAGCATTTTGTTTGAAATTGTTTAACCAACAAGATGGTAAACTTAGATTAGATACAAGGAAGACATTCTTCACTATGAGGGTGCTGAGGCCCTGGCACAGGTTGTCCGGAGAAGCTGTGGCTGCCTCATCCCTGGCAGTGTTCAAAGGCAGGTCAGACAGGGTTTGGAGCAGCTTGCTGTAGTGGAAGGTGTCTCTGCCCATGGCAGGGGGGTTGAATGTAAATGATCTTTAAGATTCTTCCAACCCCAACCATTCTATGATTCTATAAATCAAATCCCATACGCCTGGACAGATCTCCTCTTACCTGAAAGTGACTGTAACTTGCAGTTAATACAGCAAGGAATCGTTTCATAAAGTATCTTGTTGCTTCAAACATTGGTGTTTATTATTCTCCATTTAGTACTATGGCTGTATACAGTAGGTTGTAGGACTGAATGATGAAGTGAAGTTGGGGGCTAAGAAACATGTAGAGGTCTAGGGAAGATGGCTGTATCCTAATGGAAGTTTTGTGGTGGGTGCAGTGTTCCCTGCATTGCATACTCACTGGGCAAAGGCATGTTCTCTGCTGAAGGTCTGGCCGCATTTCCCTGCTGGACATTCCTGACCTTTAAGTTGCAGTGGGAAAGGCCTGTCCCCAGGCAAAGGTGCATTTGTAAAGGCAGTATTAACAGAAGGTGAGTGTGTAATGACAAGTGCTCTCTTATGCAGTGAAGTGTTGTGCAAAAGGAGATCAGAGGTACACAACTGCACCACCAGCAACAGCTATGATTTAAGACTTAGCTGCCTCCACATGCTGAATCCCAGCCATGAGGGGCTCCTCCATCACTTGCATTCGTTTTACACCCTTCTACTTCTGACTGTTCAGTTGGTGGGTCTCACTCATCATGACCACATAGTTCAGCCCATACTATAGATTGGGGGCTGTGTCTCCCCCATCAACCCGCCATCCCGTGCAGCCAAAGCCTTTCTTGCTAATACTGGTGTGTGAACCTTTGGAGCATGATGCACACCATGTGTTTTGCCTTCATCCAACCCATCCTCTGGAAAGTCCTCCCTTCCTGTGTTTGTGCCTGGTGTCCCTGTGTATGTAGAAATCTATTGCCAATATAAAACCAGTTTCATTGCAGCAGGAGCCATTAGCCAGATTTAGCTATAGGTCGGCGAGATAAGTAAACTCAATAACTTTTCTTCAGCAACCCCAAATTTATAGGCAAAAATGGTATCTGTCATAAAGGCAGAATAAAGATGTGAGATCTGCAGGATCTGAACCTGTCTGAAAATTAGGTTTTTCTTTTTTTCTCCCCATAAGATATACCTGTTACAATGGAAATTGCCTTTAGATCATCAAGCTGCTGCATTGCCAGCAGTGCTCCTTCACTCAGTGCTTGATCCTATCTCTGTACAACTGTTTTCTCCAGCAAATGTAAAGTTCAAGTGTTTTGTGAGTCATTTGACTTTAATTGGGTCTATTCATCAGTCACAGACCTGCGGGTCACTGGCTGGGAGAGGCTGTGACAGCCAAATCCCACGTCCTTTCCTTTATCATAGGGCACTTGATAATCAATCCAAATCCTGTGGTAGCAGGTTTTGATGTAGGAAATGAAATGTGTGCTGATTTATCAGTGATCTGGGAGCAACTTCTGCTGTTACATATTACACAGGCAAAAGGCACCCTGGGAGACGCAGTGATGGCAGGACTCGGCTTCTTTAGTAATTTTACTGGCTGATGCTGGGTAAGAGCTATTGATGCAATGTGTCACGACGAGGTTGATTGCAGAAAGTGAGGTGATGTCCGAGATGGACAAGGGTGTGCTGTGTTTGCAGTGCTGCCTGCCTGTGGCTGGCTGCGTCTGGGGGAATTAATGTCTTGTGTTCCCTCACAGGCTGCTCTAACTTGTGCTCAGGTGATGTCTCCTTTGTTGGACTTTCTCCAGCACCTTGGGGTCTTGCTTTCAGCTGGAGAGTCCTAATGGTGATGTGGTTATTGGCAGTTAAACTGTGTCCAAAATGATGTGGGTGAGTGGTGTTGACATATGTGCAGATTGCAGTTGCCCACTGTGCACAAAGATGTGTTAGGGAGGGAGCAAATTTGTAAGGAACAGATCTGGGGTTGAAATAATCCTTTAGGTCATGGTGCAACCCAATAAATTACTGCCACAAAAGAGGAGGTGGTGCAGTCAAAAGCAAAAGGCACTTTGGGCCACAGCATTACCTTCCCCTGTCAGCTTGCTTTCCTAAAGAAGTAGGCTAATGTGACCACATACATGTGTGGTTTTGGACCCCTTCTTCATCCTCAAAGATATTTGACCCATGGGCCACTTTTGGTTTTATTTGACAAGGGGCAAGATCTCCATGAGAAGCTGTTCATCAGCTGTGGGAAGAGGAGACATGACAGGGAGGAGGTCCCAGCAGCAGGGGACACTTCAGTGTCAGCATCTTATGCATCAGCGAAGGAAGGTGCCCAGTTGTCACCACTGCAAGAAACTTCAGTCAGAGCTTGCAATTACCTGTGGGACACAAGTGTGTCATGAATTTATTTCTCTCTGGTGCAGGGGTGTGGTATATAAAATCAAGTCCCAGGAGCTGCATTTGATGGATTTACAAAGGCTGTGTATGGGGAGTTAAAAACCAGGTAGGATTGGCAGGGAATTGTGTACTATGCTTAGTCAAGGGCAAGTTCAGACTGATAACAATAAAGCAGGGATGCAACCAAAGCCTCTTTTTTATTGCTTCATATCCTCATTTTAATGGGAAGGCTGTAATTAGGGGAATTCAGCTCCAAGCTATGACCTCACTGGCTGATACTCACATCAGATGTTCCCTTAAAAATAGTTCATCAGAAATCAGATTCTTCCTTAGCAACTCATCTTCTAACAATGCAGTTCTTCCTGAAATACTGGTTTCCAAGCCAAAAACACTGGACTGGGTACAGCAAGGCAGCTTTGCATGCAAATAACCTCTTTGGCAACATCAAAAGGCTTTGTTTCCCCTGCTCCTCTCTGCTCATCTCTTCTGGTCTGGAGAAAATGATGGAAAAATACTGGATATGAATTGTCCTGCTGTACAAATAAAGGTGGAAGTATCCAGCTGAGAGGTGGTGGCGACTTTTGTCCTTCAATGTCTGCTAGGCATGGTGCCTGTGGAAACTTTCGGGACAGGGTTGCAATATTCTGCTATGGCTTTGTATAGTTTGAGAACTCAAAGGAGTTGTTTGCTGCTTCAAAGCAAGAGTAAATCCTCTTTCTGACAATGACCTGGTAGTGTAAGGAATAAGGGAATTGCCGGGTGTTCAGAAGATTGCAGCACTACATGAAAGGATGCCCAAAGCTTGAAAGACTGGACTTTGTTGGGCAGACAGCTGTTAATTCAGCCTATCCCAAAGAAACCATGCCTACAACAGCTAAGGCTGTCGTTTTGTGCCATAAGAGTTTAGACACCACCACAGTCACACCCATAGTGCATTCCCACTCTTGCTGCTCTGCCCTCCTTGTGCCATGCACATACCTGTGGGTCTGTGCTGTGGGGCAGCTGACTGATCCAGGGTCATCAGACCATAAAACACAGGCCAATTAGTTTCTCCCAGGATTGTTAAATATTTTATCCAGACCAGTTCAATGATAAAGGTCACTGGCCCTATGAACCATCTATGTTGGCAGGAGTGGCAGGTTGGTGATGGATAGGAGGTGGATGCTCAGTGGGCAATCGGAGGCCTTAAGGTTTGAAAGCAGCAGTGGGTGCTACAACATGAGGACATATGTAATCAGCAGATTGTTTGTTTGCAGACCTCTTATCTTCTGGGTGGTTGCATCAGAACTCTTAAATCAAGCAAAACTAGGTATGAAAGGCACTTCTGGCTTGCAGAAGGGGTCACAGAAAGGGTTATTTTGTTATGCTTTCGAAAGAATAAAGCAACTGCTAACAAGCTGTTCTTCAGATTGGTGAAGTGCCATTTAATCTGAAGATGTAACTATAGTCAGAAAAATTAGGAAGAAGAAAGACGTGCGCCTGTATCTTTGATGCTGGTCCTCTAGGGTTGGTTGTCTAAAATTCAGTCTTGGACCCTGATACTCGAAGCAAATATTGTTACTGGCTTCAGGTGAGCCCATGCAGCATGTGACACTTCTTAGGGTGATGTCTGTGAGGCAGCAGCTCAAATCAGTTAAAAAGGAAGAAAAAAGAAGTCTTGATGGAGGAAAGGAAGAACACCCAATAACCTGCCCAGTATCAGTGGCTGAATCAGGAAGAAATTCCCACTCTCTTCTCTGCCATTCTCATTACAGAACCATGTTGAAATCTGTAAACATTGGGCAACTTTCAGCCCTTGGGCAAACAGTTCTCCACAGCAGCATGTTCACACAGAGCTTGAGGCGCATCAGGTGTGCCATGACTTAAAGGACTTCAGAAAGATCAACAGAGCTGTGTGGTCATGGTGTAAAGTTCACTTCCCATTTCATGTGAAGAATAGTTGCATTTTTATTCCTAGTAAGTGTTCCCACAGGGAAACCTTGGGAAGAAGATATGAAAGGTAACATCAATTACACTATTCTGCCTAGAGCTGATGAAGCAGAAGTGCTCCCAGTTGCATAGAACAATGTCAGTTCCTTCACCCTAATTCCACAGCTCCGAGGACATCTCTTCCCCTCAATTCCCACTGCGCCTTCTCCAGTCAATAACCATGGGTGCTCCTCAGATGCTTTTAACGCAAACCTAAGAATGGTTTCAAATAGAAATTTGGAGAAACATGGCAAGGAGAGTCTCCTGGAATAAAAAGTCCCTTCTTTAAGTTGACAAGTCTGTGGTAATGAGAGGAAATGAACTCCCCAGCTTAGCTTTGAGCAGGGCCTGTCAAATTCTATAATTCTGTACTTTTCCCTCCCCCAGCCCTCTTACACTAAAATTGTCCAATGAAAATTTGTTGTGGAAGGATGTTTTTATCAGAAATTGTTAGCTTTGGGATAGGAAAAATTATTTGCTTTGGTGCTGGCCACAAACCTTCATGGGGTTTTTTCCCCTTTGGAAAAAGCTCAACCTTTTTATCAACAAAATGCTGCCATTATTCCTCTTGGCTTTTTTGTCTGTGTCCAGTGCAATTAGAGGGGAGGCTCTCGCCAGATAACAGTTATCACAACAGTGATGATACCACAAGGGTAAAGTCTGCCCATTTCACGAATGAGCCCAATTTTTATTTCTCTTCATCACAAAAGCCATCCCACATTTGCTGTACACACTGGTGGTTGCTGTGTTATGGGACATATCACCATGTACCAGATGCTTGACTCTTGCAGAAGCATTTCTAATGGAGATGGAAGCTTCTGTTCGCTGAATTTTTAGAACAACAGCAAAAAGTAATAATACAAAACCAAAATATCATCTTTAGCTGCATAGCAAATATGGATCAGAAATTTAACACCTTATCAGCTCACGAGCGTAAATATACCTCACCATAAATAAAATTCATTGTACAAAATAACTCAAGCAGCTTTTCATACAAATATTGGTACATTTGACAACAGGTTTTGAGAATATTTTCTTGGGGTTTATTTTTACGTCTTCAATTCTTTTTTCTTTTGCTCTCAAACACACATAAACCTACTGGAATGGAGTAATGCAGGAGAATTAGGACTAACATGTTGTTCAATGCTAATAAGTGCAGTCAGAGACTAAAAGGACAATCACTGAAGTGCTGAGCTTGAACTAGTTTGCTTCCCCTTTCTATTGTATCATTGAAAGTCAAGTGCAGCATCATCCAAGAAAGGCATGTGCACTGCCAATAGTCAGATTTTATAATGTCAAAGCTGGAGGGAACATTAAAATAACCTAGTCTGACTTCATTCATGACACAGACCATCCCTTCTTCCCCCTGGACTTCCTGTACTGCGCCAACAACTTGTCTTTGAAATAGGCTTTCTAAGTGGTGGCTGGTAAGTCCTGGGGAGTTTGCAGACTACTTCAGAGTAAGAAGTCAAAAATAGGTGAAAAAGCAGTCCCACAGACAATGGACTTAAAGTACCCAGACAGGGGTCCATATTTCCCTAGGAAAAATAAGTTAGGTGTCTGCAGTTTGGAAAAGGATGAAAACTACAGGATTAAAGCATATCTGCAAGTATGACACTCAAACTTAGCAGGAAGTCTGCAAGTGTGGAGAATATGCCCAACCCCATGGCAATCTGTTACTATTTAGCCTATTGCTATAAATTTGCTTCCTATTTCCATTAACAATTATGGCATTTAAAAAGGACAGGAGGAAAAAAACTCAATTTTCTTGGAGTTCTTTAAAGACCTAAGCCTGGACCTCTTTCTCATACACAGTCAAGGAGGGTTAGAGAACTGAAGCTAAAGACTACTTGCATCCTTTAGATAATAAATGGACAGTAACATCAAATCTCAGAAATGAAGACCATAAAATTTTTCCTAGCTGATGTCTCATTCTACTTAGCAACAAAGCAAAACATCTGCATACACTCTACAGCAAAAACTACTTTACATTTTGTTCATGCACTTTGGATGTTTTGCTCAAAGTATTTAATCCCTTGGAATCTGAAGGGATTTTACAATTTTGCCAGCAAATCTGAAGGCAACAAATAGATTTCATCTACCTGTTCTTTCAAGTACATGCAACTGTGTTTTGCAGGGTTTCAGAGAATTCTTATGGCAGAACTACTGCAAAAGAATGCAAAGTGATATTCATATTTTGGTAAAATATCTCATGACACACTCCAGACCTAAACAGATGAAAACAGGCATTTAAATTCACCTAACCATATCCTACTTTGTCTCAGTAGCTGAGACTGGGCCGTGTGGTACAGTTCATCCTTCTGTAGCAACTTCTTGTTCATGCTGGTTTCTGAGAAGACTCCAACATCCCACAGCATGTCAGTGCAGTAGGACATTTTATTTGTGCTGTGCCCAGAGGTGGCTCTGAGAGCCAGACAGGGATTTGTGCGACCTTTTCAGCAACACCTTCATACCAAAATAACAAGCACTTGCTATTTAGGTCAGGAAAAATAGGATCTTGGTTGGATCTCTCTTCCTCGTGTCTTGTTTTCTACAGAAAATAAAGTGCTTGATTCTCCTCTTCCTTTTAAAAATATATATTTGTAGACACCCTCACTCCAGTAGTGTAGAATTGCTGGAATATAGTGGAAAACCAGAACAGACATCCTTAGCAGGAGAGAAGAGAGTGAGAGCCCTGCACTGTCACTGAGTCCTAAATGCTCTTCTGCTGGTCTTCCTCATGATATGGAGGGAACAACTTGCTTTGCTGGGCTGGGTCCTCTGCTGCCACTAAAAGATTTCAGCCAGACTTCTTGAGACTTCACTCTACTTTCAGGTTAGTGAGCTGCACAGTTACCTCCCTGCAGTTTAAATGCCTGTCTTGATAATTAAAGGAGACTCCAGGTGTGAAAATGCCAAGCACTTTTCACGTGTAGGGCATTTATTGATTATCAAGGGAGCAGGTGGTGAGCATCTCGAGAACAAGTTCATCCCACCCAGCAAGATCTCCTCTGGCTTATTGTAATTTGCTGGAAGACAAAAATACTCCAGATGGGACATTTCTACTAATTAATTATATGTTCCCTCTCACAGAATAAATGCCCAGGCTCTGCCTTTTTAACACTTGTAACAGCATGCAGCTTACAAGGCACGATGAAATGCGTGAAAGGAACATACATTGTCACATCTGTATTCTCTAACAGCAGTTATCTGCTGTGGCCTGGCTAAAGCTGAGAAATTAAAACACTGCTAGTAGTGAAGCTAGCATCATTTCCTCTTGGAGTGTGTGGTTTGATCTCCTTTCACTTCAAGCATAAGTTTTTGTATCACTTCAATGACACTACTGAGGGGAAGCAGGGAAGACCATGAGTTCAAAATCTTCCTTGGAGTTCCTACTAAATCTGTTCTCAATATCCAGGGATCTTAGATTAGCTGAGTGGGAAAAGGAAACAGACTCCGGTGTTCCCTCCCTTTAAACCTGGAAATTTCTGGGTATTTTTTAATGCTTATCCTGTATTTCACCTCTTCTAAACAATCACATGATTTCTGAGTGATGGGAAGTTTCCTAAGCCCTGCTGATAGTCACCATTCTCTGAATATCTGGTTACTCTGACACTAGGAATCTGTCTAAAACAAGGGAAAATAGTATCCCAGAACGTACACAAATTACACACCCCAGCTCTCATCCTTGGCCAAAGATCACACATATTCGAGGTAACTAAACCTGCCTCCTGTCAGGACCAGTGATTATTTCCACCCAAATTAATATGTTCAAGAGCACATTCATACGAACGCAGCCTCTTCTGTCATCTGCAAGAAATCTTGTTTCGACCATGGAATATGTGTCTTCAGGGAGACCCTTTTTCATTTAAATAACTGGACGTTCCACAGCAAGGAAAAGTCAGGCTCTTTTCTCTTTCCCCAGCTTTCTGAAGTGCTGAGGAGCTATTTGGTGACTACACAATTGCTATTCTGAAACCCACATGCCAAAGCTCCCTTTTACAGATGGTAGGAAGGCCAATACCATGGCAGAGAGCATGAAGCGAGCCCCAGCCTGAGCATCTGAGACCAGTTCCAGTGTGACCATCACTTGATTCTCAGGGTGCTGCCACAGGTGACAATCCTGCTTTCATCCCTTTTTCCTCTCACAGAGTGAATCAGGGGCTTGTCTTCAGACCCTCCTGCTCCACATGTCATTTGGGGGTGCTGAGTTGCCCCACTGCTTCTGTGGTGGGAGTGGGCTCCCAGTGCTGTAGAAGCATGGAGCTCTTCCACCAGGGTCCCCACATTTGGGGCTGCAATATGGCTTCAGAGTGATGTGTTCAATTGGATGAATCACAGGGAAAAACTGGACCACTTCCTGGAAAAAAAAGCATATTTTGCCCACCCACCCCCACACACCCCCAAGTCTGAAAGCTACAAGTAAAACCAATCACAGGGATGGTACAGAAGAACATGCACTCAAACAGGGCTGGATGGGAAGATGCATCCTCGTGTGTGGTAGGCATACCCAGTCTTTGTTGCCAGGTCTCACACCATCTTTATCTCTCCCAGCCATTCTGGGTTCGGTCCTTTCTCCCTTCCCAACCTGCGCAGGGTCAGTGTCCACACTAGCAGGTAGTGGCCAGCGACTGGTGGATGGGGGGCTGGAAGCAGCGCACGTGCTCCACCGTGGAACTGTCTGTTTCCACAGACTTCATGTACTTGTTCAGGATGGCAAAGATCTCGTTGTTCAGGATCTGATACTTCCTGATCCTGTCGGCCATCTTCTTCAAGGGCTGAAGGGATGGAGAGGGAGAAAAACAGTGCATGAAGAGAGTTTTATGTCATCTGACCAGCTAGAAAGTACCAGTAACTGCTGCTGCTGGAAACCTCTGCTAAAGCAGAGCTGTTGTAACACGTGCTACAGTTCACTTAGCACCTCCCAGGGACCAGTGACTCATTTCATTATAGGGTTTGACGATGCAAGGCAGAGCGTTAACAAGGTCAGTAAGCGGTCCTTAAGTTAACCATTCTAAAGTCTAGCTCCCAGCTGCGTATTGATAAAATCACTGAGATCACAGGACGGTTGCTGGAAATGCCATCTTCTCAGCTCCAGCTTCCTAACCCCAGGAAGAAGGGAAAAGCTCTGGGAGAGAAAAAGATTTGATTGTCAAGACAATTAAAACCTTGGCCTCTCTGCTGAGACTGCAGATGGAAATCTCACAGCGAGTGTGTCCAGTATGAATAAGATTAACACCAGCCATGGTTGTAATTTGTGAGTTTGGAGAAAGCAAGACAGAGAAGTGTGCTGGTTCAGGTCCTTTGGGACCTCACCCTTCAACTTACCACGTTTTTGATGATTTCATCCTTCCCGTCCTGCCTCTGCACCTTCAGCAGGTGGTAGCAGAAGTCAAAGAGGTCAAAGCGCCGTTGCTGTCCAAGCAGAACAATGATAGAGCAACCTGCCCAGTTCAGACCATCTCCAAAGCACTGCCTGGAAGGGAGGACAGGGTTGATTGGGTGAGGAGAGATGACAGGATAGAATTAGGTGACAGGATTCCTACCATGGCACCAGGACCTTCCCTTGGTGAATTCCTAGGGAAATCATATTCAGTCCTACTCCTAAAAAGTATAAATATAGCTAGAGAAAATTAACTCAGGAGAGAAGCAGAATTACACCAGGGCCAGGCTGTGCAGGGTGCATCACAGGATAAGATGGATGAAGACCTAACCTCTGGCTTGGGTTGTTGGCCCATCAACCCATCTCCTTCTCCATGTTCCCTTGGGCATGTCCCTTTGCTTTTCTCTTTCCACCAGTTGTTCAGGCAGAAACCTCTCTGGGCATCTCTTTATGTCCATGCACAACAAAGTCTTTTCATCAAGGACCCGCATTCCCCCTCTACCTCTACACTGGCTTGAGGCTATCGCTGCAGCTGAGGGCATCCAGGGGACCTGCTGACACTTGCTTGACACTCACTCTGCAGTGAACTCGTTGGTGCCCACGGGGATGCAGTACACAAACTGCATGGCACTCCAGAGCCGGTGAAACTCCACACACTCATCCACGTGCATGACCCCGTTCGTCGGGGGTGGCCCGCGCCAGATGGGGTCCTGCAGGTAGCTCCTAATTCGTGTGAGGATCACCTCGAACATGGACAGCCCACAGCATAACCGCTCCTTGGTCAGCAGGTCACCCTCCCGGGCAATGGCTATTTGCTGAGGAGGAGGAGGAGGATGACAACCAAAGAAACAGAAGTGAAGATGCAATACAGACAGACCCTCTTGCTGGATTTAACGCTTCCCAGTCTCCCTGGCTCTTCCAAGGTTAACACACATCCCATGCAAGGTCCGACCTTACCTCTGACGGCTGCTGCCATGGCATTTCCCACCAGAGAACACTCATCCCTCAAATGGAAGAAGACTTAATATTGTGCTCAGTTATATTTCACCAACATCAGTATCTTTTGAAATAACTGTATGTCAAAAAACAGGAGTTGAAGGCAGAGCTCTGAGCAGAAATACTGATCCGTAATTCTGCTAGCATGCTGTTCTATCAGTGCTACTTAGTGTTGCTGGGTTTAATGGCATGATTTCTGCAGATTATGAAAATAAAACAGGAGAGAACAGGGACATTTTGCTTCCCAGGACATTGCCATCATCTCTTTAACATGCAGATAGCCTATGGCTTTCTTCATTTCCTTTGCAGTTAGGGCTAAATAGCTCTGAGGAAGATGAGAAGCCACCAGAGCCTTAATACTGGAAAACCTGTGGTTTATAAGAAAGCCAAATACTCTTTTCCAGATGTGAAAGCTTTAAACATGTAGAGAATTTCCGTGCCATCCCCACTCAGATTTACAGGTACAAACGTAGAATGGCTCAATTGGAACGAGTTAATTTGGCTTTTACAGTAGAGGAGAATTAAAAGAGAATTGACTTCAGTCCCATTGTTCCCCCAGAGGGAAAAACAAAGGGGGTCTGTGAATAAGCAAGCCGGGCATCCCCCAGGGTGGGAATACCAAGCCCACTGAGCCCCCTGAGTGGGGCTGGAGTGCAAGCTAAGAGGTTGCTCCTCTTAGCTGCCCATTTCTTGCCATTTCCAGCAGCATTACTGACTCCTCAGTGCAGCACTGCCAAAAATGACATGGGAAATGGGAGCTGAGTGCTGTTAAGAGTCATGCTCATGGCTGTGGGAGGCTCTGGCTCTGCCATGCTCACACCAGTAGATAAGCGGCTGCCATGGAGCCCTGGCCCCACTGGCAGAGCCTTTTACCCCTCTCACCACTCTGAGAGAGGCATGCAGAGAAAGCGTGACATTTACCAACCCCCTGCCTATCCCAAGAAGACTTCCTGGAGCTTTAAGTAGTTTTTGAGCATTTGCTCCATTTCCAGCTGTCCCCATAATGCCTATAAAAACATCACCCCGATCAGAATCACCATGGGGGCTCAGAGCATCTGGCGCAACGGGCAAGCACGTGTCCTGGCCAGACCTTAGGAACATGAATTATGCTGGGTTTACTTGGGTTGTCTCTATTCCATGCTAAAGAGACATGAACACCCTGCACATCCCTTTCCCAACTATTAGTTTATGCTGGCTGTAACCTAAAGCATTTTTAGTTTGGTGGCTATTGAAATTAGAAGCATTACAATTCCTGCTTGTCCATTTGAAGGACATACCGGGAACCTCTGATCAATTAATGTTCAACTAATAGCAAATATCAAAGGAAAGCTGCATTGCTGCGCAGATGCCAGGCTGGACGTGAGATTTCCAGATCGGTTAAACACAGGAATGGTATCACCGGTTTCATGGCACACACTTGCATGTATTTGCTTGGCAAATAAAGATTTTATCCAGCTTGTTTTTATAGCTAAAGGCTGTACATTTTCTCTCTTCTCACCTGCTCCAAGCTTTTACAGATACAGATTAGCATCTGCACACACTATTCCATGACGGCAAAATGGAGACACAGTAGAAGTAAAGCTATTCCAAATATAAATTAGGTGTTAGCTCTACTGTTTGCTAAGATATAGTGATAGAACAGATACTTTTGACAACAAACTAGTCCAGTGATCTCAAATACTGTTTCTTAAGAAATCATGATTGGGATATATTTGGCTTCCAAAAGATTTAATGCCCCTCAGTTATGCACATTCCCAGACATAATTTGGTTCTAAAATTAATCACCATAGGACCAGCCTTTGATACAGAACTGTTCTACTGATATCTAACACGGTGAAAGCAGCTGGAGAGCTATTAGTCTTGTGGCCAGATCTGCCTTGCAGTCAGGGGTCCCACTGATTTCTCTGATCAGGAGAGGAAGGATGCCCTCAGGATAAATTGTCAAAGGATGCCACTGTGCTGGCTCAATTATTCCCTCTGTCTTCAAAAGGAAAGGCTCCCATTACTTCCAGTGAAAAATCAGACTAATAAAGCACTTTAGAAAACTCTTTACTAAATAACCCTGTGATCAGCATTAAAAAGGA